>JAOEHY010016596.1:0-26995 GCA_025447955.1 Psilopsiagon aurifrons | reverse complement strand
CATTCAAAAGCAACTACACTTACACGTTCTCAACAAACTCAGTGCCAGTCCCAGATAGAAGGGTGGGGGGGAAGGGGGAAAAGGAAGAAAAGAGGCGAAAATGGAAAGTGCCATACAGTACGTTTCAAAGAGCAAAATTTCTTGCAGAAATTAGCAGTAATTTTGGGGCCACTGCTATTGAACAGAAATAAGTTTCAAGAGAAAACTGAGTGCACTCTCTTTTTTTGTAAACAGTAACAGAAGGCAGATGTAAAGACAGGCTCATTACAAGGCTTAAAGGGGCACAGGCAAATATCTTGGAGCAGAAGCTCTGGAGTCTGGGTCCTTTTCTCTGTAAGACCCTGCATAAATAACATCCCTTCTTTTGCCTCAGTGTTTCTGTATGGTTTGTAATACTGGGAATAGTGAAGCCATGCTTGGGCTGGCTCTGCGGAGCTCAAGTTTGACTCTCCAGATTGAGCTTTGTGGATGAAGATCTGGTCTGGGGTCTGGTTTTGGTTCAGTGTTGACACAGCTTTCCTCCATGGCCTTTGGCAAGCTGCTTAATCTGCTTGTTATTTCCAGCTTTGACAGGCGTGGTCTAGACAAGCACTAGCTCACATCCCGGCATCCCAGCTAAATCCCTCACAAGCCTGGTTTGTATTGCAATGCTAACCTCTTCATCTGACTCTGCTGGAAGAGGAATAAGATCTAATGTAAAGGCTATCTGGGGGCCAAGGGGGTACATTTGCCCAGAAAAGCTGTGGCTGCCTCATACCCTGGCAGTGTTCAAGGCCAGGTTGGACAGGGCTTGGAGCAACCTGGTCTAGTGAAAGGTGCCCCTGTCTGTGCCAGGGAGCTGGAACCGGGGAAACTTTAAGGTCCCTCCCAATCCAAGCTGTTCGGTGGTCTATGAACCTGAGTTGGCTAATCTTCACAAGACTTGGCTGATCTTCAAACTCCCATCTGCAAAAATGAATTGAGAATAACATCCTTTTGTCAGGCTGCTCTCCACACACCTCTTGTGATTTTGGCATGTCAACACTACAAAACTTGTACAAAGGCTCTATGCAATCAATATAAAGCTTAGGGGACTCCTGGATTTACAGTGTTGGTCCTGTGAGCTTGGGTCCCCTAGAGTGGCCTTGAACCGTTTATGAAACAGCCTAAAAGTGGGGCCAAACCAATTTCTGTCTCATCTTGAGTCTGTTCATGAAAACGTTTGTTTTGCTTTTGGGTAGGTCTTTACTTGCAGGTTCCTAAGTAGGAAAAGTGGGAGACAAGTGGTTCATTCTCATTTTAAATCAAGGGAAATAGGAGGCTCAGATACTAGAAGATGTTTCTCTGTATCTAAATAATAAAACAGATGAAGAAGGTGGATGTTACATATTTATTGAAACGTTTCCTTACCCTGTACCTCTTTGAAGAATTCATTTACAACAAGACCTTTTGGAAATTGAAGTCCTGTGTTTATGGAATAAGCAGGATAGTGGAAGTTAAATACCAATGGACATCCCTAGGCCATGGGGACATTAATGGCATCCGGCTGCGTGCAAGACACATGCTCCAGCTATAGAAATGTGTGAAATTAGCAAAGCCACTTTCTTTTCTTTCTTTCTTTGGATCCCTTCCAACTTCACCTCCGCCTTCTCTCTCTGGATACAAACCAAAGACAGTAGATGCTACAGTGTGTATCCTCAGGAGCACCTCTGCAGATTAAATGCCCACAGCTATTGTGCATCCAAAGTCTATGCTGAAAG
This sequence comes from Psilopsiagon aurifrons, assembly GCA_025447955.1. Taxonomy (NCBI): domain Eukaryota; kingdom Metazoa; phylum Chordata; class Aves; order Psittaciformes; family Psittacidae; genus Psilopsiagon; species Psilopsiagon aurifrons. The sequence continues at coordinate 25,256 of JAOEHY010016596.1, read as the reverse complement.
ATCCTTTCTATGACAGAGGAAAATGAAAAATCTAAATTCAGAATGGAGCCAAATTACATACTCTTGCTAAGGGAAGTCCAACATACTATTACAAACTGGTTTACTTGCCCGTGTCCAGTTTAATGTGCCTGGCTTTTCTTATGAAAGGGGGGGAAAAAAAAAAAAAAAAAGAAAAAAGAAAGAAAGAAGCCACAAAACAAAACAGAAGAAAAGCAGGTAATGATTTGTTACCTCTGCAGGAGGTGTGAAGTAGACATAGTAATGTGAATTAATGGAGCTTCAACTACAGGAAATGGGAAGGGATTGTGGGTTCCAGAGCTTCATATTTGACCAGGAAAGGGTTATGAGCCACTGCCTGGTGTTTCCCCTGGAGTGGCTGCCGGTAGCTGCTTTAGAGGCAGGTGGAAGAAACCCTGCAGAAGGCTGATACGGATTGGCTAGCCTACAGGGAAGTTTCTTCTCCAACTTCTTTAATTAGAGGCTAGCTAAAGCCTTGGAGGAGGAGGTTTTATATCCCAGGACTAGGTAGTGATGAGAAAGAGCTGCTGGTCTCTGTCTGGGTCAGGAAGTGGCAATAAATGTCCCTGAAAATCTGGTCCTAATCAGAAGGATTGCTTCTCCTCCCAGCAAGGTCGGGTCCTCTGGACCATGCACACTTCTCCAAAGCAGTTCAGCTTTTCTAGAGGCACACCTGGGCCTTTTCTCAAGTCTCCACTGTTATGGCTCTGAGAAGGGGTTATGAGGGCTCCCCTCTATGGATGGCCACTCCAGGATACACAAAATACCTGAGAGAGGTGATTCTCCTCCTTTACTTGGTTCTCATGAGACCCCTCATTCCCATAGTCATGGTTCAGCTGTAGGGCTCCCAACACAAGAGGGACATGGAGCTGCTGGAGAGAGACCTGAGGAGGCCATGGAGATGCTGCGAGGGCTGTAGCAGCTCTGCTCTGGAGCCAGGCTGAGAGAGCGGGGCTGGGGCAGCATGGACAAGAGAAGGCTCCTGAAGGGAGACCTCAGAGCAGCTCCAGTGCCTGAAGGGGCTGCAGGAAAACTGGAGAGGGGCTTTGGACAAGGGATGGAGGGACAGGACTGGGGAATGGCTTTAAGCTGCCAGAGGGGAGACTGAGATGAGCTCTTAGGCAGAAGTTCTTCCCTGTGAGGGTGCTGAGGCCCTGGCACAGGGTGCCCAGAGAAGCTGTGGCTGCCCCATCCCTGACAGTGTTCAAGGCCAGGTTGGAAGGGGCTTGGAGCAACCTGCTCTGGTGGAAGGTGTCCCTTCCTGTGGCAGGGGTTTGGAACTGGATGAGCTTTAGGATCTCTTCCAACACAAACCATTCTGTGATTCTGTGATTCAGTGAAAATCATACCTGGCTGGTTGTCAAGGTTTCATTACTTATGAAGTGCCCTATATCATCAGGTAACTGACCATGCAAAGTTGTTGAGGCAGTACTGTACCACGAGCAAGGACAATCTGTCCCTGTTAAGAATTCATCATACCATTAAGAATGAGCTATACATTGCATTTCTCTCACCCCCATAGTAACCTGGGTCAGAACACTGTATGGAAGAAATTTTAGTCCTAGACGTAGTTTGTAGAGCTGATTAGATCAAAATGCTGTTTTTCACCAGAAAACTTGAGGACAGTTAGACATGTTGATGAAGCAGTTAAAAGGGAAATACATCTTTTCAATAATGTGCAGGCAATTTACCCTCAAATTTTCAGAAAAGGAGGCATTTTTTATTATTTCAAAATAACTTTTCACAAGGACACTCACTGTTACTGTGCGGCAGCATTTAAAATTCATTAATATTTTAAAACCAAACGGAAATATTTCTATTTACTGCCATGAATTTTTTTTTTGATCAAAACTTTTGTTTTGCATTAATTTTAAAGTATGTTTTTCTAGAGAAAGCATCCTTTTTTTCAGTGTTGGAGATGGGCTTGCTTCAATTCAGAACAGAAAAGGAACTGTGACAGACTTGCAATGTGTTTAATAGAAAGGGACATCTGGTTTCCATGTAATGCTAATTTAAATTATTCGGCACTTTGACAGGTGGAGCCTGGAATGGAAGGGGGTGGTGAGGAGTGTGGGAAGCGAAGAGGAGACTGAGGGTGTTAGGGATGGTCAGGTCATGGTAACAGGGAAATCTTTTCTTTAGGAAAGAAACTATTTTAACAAAGTTCCTTTAGTTTGTTTTTCATCAAAATAAAGATTTTACAAAACTATTTATGATTGACTTTTTGGAAAACTTGGTTTACAGTGATATAAATATGTATAAATCAATTCCCAGGTTCATCTGTTTAAACTGAATCCAAGCCTCTTTAAGAAACTATTCATAAAACATGACAGAACAGAACAAAACTACAACACAGAACAAGCAACCAATCTCCATTCTCCTCTAAAATTAGACTTGAAACATACTCTTTCAGTACAACAACAACAAAAAATCTGCTTTTTTAACTAAAACCCCCATCTTTCTCTTGGGGAAACATGTTTAGACAAAAATACACGAGCCAAACTGATAAATACAATTGACCTGCTGTGATGTTAACTTAGAGCTCATTGATTAAATTTCTGATGTGCCACAGCAACATTATTTGCAGTGAGTGCTAGCTATGACCCTTTCATTAGTGCTGCAGCAGCTGGATTGTAGCTTTGGGCTGGTCAATGAAGATGGGCATAGGCTGACCTGAGCTTTTCTGCTCGTGTGTCTGCCTGCCCAGCTGTGAGATAATTAGCTAACGGCAATGAGCTTAACGTGTAAGGTGGGACATGTGAACCCAGGTACAGTGCTGGCATAAGTATGAGGCTTCTGAGCTCAAGGTTTATGTTGTGACTGAATGTTGAAAAAGGAAAAAGGCAATTTGAGTTAATGCTGGTTATTTACTCTAATCAGCCACTTTTAAGACCATTTTTGAGAATCTAGCCAAGTATCTTTCAGTAATGAATTATGCATTTCAATAAATGGCTCACTCTCTCCTCCATGATTTCTAATTTGGGATCTGGGTCACAAAACCGAGAGTGACCCATTGGGATTCGCTAAGTCTGACAAGATCAGCCCTATTGGGGCACTTCATTCGAAGGCCAGGAGATGAATGGGTTGAGGCAGATGCTGCTCTCTCTGAAATGAGCAATTCATCCCACACAGGGCTTCATGAAGATGACGAGTTCGTACCTCCTACATCTCAGTGCTGGGAGGCGCTTGAATCTAACAGCAGGTTCAGCCCAATTTTTATTTCCTTATTTTCTTATATTTTAATAAAATTGTTTAGCTGCAAAATTTCATATCTGAATTTAGGATGGTCTTTAAAGTTTTCCAAGCTCTGTTGGCTGCATGTTTGCTCCCTCGCTGTCCTCTCTCTGATTTTGTTAATCAGGAGCCTGCCTGCACCACACCATTCATAACTGCCTGGGAGAGCAGTGACAAGTAAATTTCAATCTCTCAGCAGAGCTGATATTCTTAGAGCTGCAGGAGCAGTCATCATGAAGGGGAAAGCTGTGAACACCAATAAATTATTGAAGAAAGCAGGAGAAATATTTCCTTCTGCTGACACATTGGCATTCACCTTTGGGAATGTAATCATGGGAAAGGTAGGCAATCTTTTGTCATAGGGACCTTTCTCCCTGAGAATACAGCCTTTTAAAACCTTAGCAGGGAGCCTGCAAGCTCTCAACATGGAAGGGATATCCAAGCTATAGGACATCTTCAGATAGGCATGTTGCTCAGAAATGACAGTGGAACTGAATCAACTCTGCTGCACATTAAAACATGCTCGATGATACAACAGGGGGTTTGTGGAGTAGACAGCAAACTCCTCTGGCTCCCTGACCCTTGGGTCAGGATCTGCTCAGGAGTGGGATTGTTTTCTATGAATTAAGTAAGACAGCATTAAGAAAAAAACAGAGCATAAACATGGCAGAATGTAAAACTGGGATGAAAGCTGAAGGTGGAAGCCAGCAGGAACCTGTTAGTTTAAGGCAGAGAATGAACAAGGGCACATCTGCCAGGAAGGACCATTCGCTCTTGGACTGTGCTTTGGGGGAATGGCTGGGGCAGGACGGGAGACTTGTGTTTGTTCAGAGGTTGTTTCTTCTCACCTGGAACTCTGGCTCTCCCTCCTTCTGCCACCACTGACAAACATGAAGCTGCCCAGGCCTGGCAACAAGGAGGATTTGTTCTTCTGAATTTTGAATTCGGCTTGGAAAGACATCAAATTAGCATTGACGTTTTATTTCAACATCAGAAACGGCAGGGAAAAATACCCAGGAGCTCCCTGGATTTAAATCCACAAAATCAGAGCCAGTTTTGTTTAGACAATATGAGTGAATAACCCCCCTCCTCAGCAACATATTTGGCTCAAATCACCAATTTACTCGTTTACAAAAAATCCAAAACTGCCCCTCCGGCAAATTAAGGGATTACGTCAATCACTCAAGTCCAGTCTACCTGACAACAGCACACAGCAACAGGGCAAAAGGTTTGATGCTCTGCTGGAATGTGATAAGGAGAAAATGCCAAATGACACATAGGCAAAGTTATTACCAGCGAGATGAAGACAAACTGGAGGGAGTTCAGAGAAGTGCAACAAAAATGATTAGAGAGCTGGAGGGGTTGATTTACAAGGAAAGTTTTACAAGAACAACCGTCAATATGCACAGCAGGGCTGAGCAACATTTGATGGGGAAGAGAGAGCCTGTTGCAGACGTCTGAACAGTGAAAACACACAGGGAGGAACAGAATTACCCAAGGGAGAAATAGCTAAGATAATGGGTTGAAATTAAGAGAAAGAGGATAAACATCAAAATAACTTCTCAGTGGAAAGACTGTGGAATAATCTAATATGGGAAGACATAGAAGTCCGAACCAAACAAGCTATAAATTCCTTCGCAGAGACTCTGCAGATACAAACATCAGCAGCAATTACCTTTAGAAACTGAGTATTTCTAAGCAACAGGTATTGGAGCTTTCAGAAGAAGGCAGGTGTGAGAAGCCATTTAAAAAGCATGGTTTCCAGATAATCAGTGATAATTTTCTTGATGTTTAAAACCATGTCAGGTAGGAAGCAGAGAAGGCTCTTACCTTCAGTTTAGTGGGTGAAGTGAGCATATTGGAAACCACCAAAAGTGCAGCTTTGGCAATCTGGTCATTAGCATGCTCCTCAATTAACAGTTTTCTGGTTGAGATAGTTTGTTTAAATCTGCTTCCAGTCGGGAGTGACTGGAAATCAACACCGGATAATGACTGCTTGGTAGAAGATGCGAGTTAATGCACACAGTTGAATTTCCACTGAATATCAGACATGTACTCACATTAGAAATGCTTTGAACAGCAAGATCAGCATTAAATTTACATCTACACTGACAATCCTGCCAAAGTAATCCAGAAGGGGATGGACACCAGTAATGAACTGCATGTTCACCTTTGGTGTGAAGTCATTAGCAAGGTAAACTTTACCTCATGTTCTCTGAACCTCATCTCTACCACCACATCACCCAACTCCTGTAAGTGATGTCAGTTTGCAAAGCAAAACATTTAATGTATTTATGAAAATATCTGCAATTAGAGAGAAGATACATTACAGAAAGGGTCTTTTTTGTTGTTTTGTTTGTTTGTTAGATGCTATTATTGTTTAAGTAATCATTTTTAAATTGTTTCTTGACAGGCAAGGCATGAGTTGTTTGTTACATGTGACCTAACACATCTGGTTGTATAGCTGGTAATAGGTGCAAGGAGTAAGGAAGCAGCATGGGAATCTCCTACAAAGTGGTATTTGAAGGTCTGGCTGCTTAGGCCATTTCTAGTTTATTGTTGTTACACTTTGGTGTGGCTTTCCAGTAATTTATAAGGGTGTTTGTTGAGTTCATGAGCTCTTGAGACCTGCGTGCAATAAAATAGTGATGTACTTTCTCTTGACTGAAGGCAGAAGCATATATCATTGCGCGCAGTGGGTCTGATATCATTTTATGTGGGATGGGAAAAAAGGCTGTAAGGCTCTAGCCTAGTCAAAAGAAGAGGGAAAGTAAAAAAAAAAGTCAATAAAGGACACTGCATTGTGAAGGGCATCATTATGTTTGTAGTCTCCTCAGCTTGACATGTTAAGTAAGCAGGCAAAGAATTTGGTAGGTTAATCTTATACTTTACTAGAAGATCCAATATGAGTTTATGATCTCTTTCTGGGCTTGATCAAAGCCACAAAAGTTAATGAGCAGCTGTTAGATTTATCCTTATTTATATACACATATATATTCCCATAAATTTTCATCTGTATTTTAACATTTCCAGGATGTACAGTACTAATCCTTTATGCCCTTGCAGTGTTAACAACAATATCCTTTTAAATTTAATTAACATTTTAAAAAGTTCCCTCTTCCTCTACCATTAGCCTCTTGCCCTCTACCAAACAATAACTGATGGATCAGACTTAGTTGATTAGCTATACAGAAGAGGAAAAACACCAAAGGAATGAGGTTTATTCTTAAAATAACTTTTTTCTTTCCACCTACAGGCACGTCTAGACATACAGTGGTCAGGCAGCATGCAGAACAATCCTGTCATGTAGGAACCAGCCCAAAAAGAGCGTTAGTTCCTGAAACTACTGAGTGTTTTTGTATAAAATAAATATAAAAGTCCCCTTGCAAAAGACAAAGCCAGCAGTGCCTTTGCCAGTTTTCTTAGAAGTCTAAGTTCACTCGCATATCAAGTAAAAGGACCCAGGAGCCTTTCTGATGTGATATCACCTGGTGGCAAGGCCCACAACAGTGATTTAAGGGCAATCTTCAGACACAGACACTACTGGATCTCAGCTAATGACTACCCAACTAATGATCCCACAGCCACTTCCCACAGAGGCTGGGGCAGAACAGTTGTGGGTTTGCACATCTGTGTGAAATAGTAGGTGACTTCAGTGGAGCAAGTATTTCTGTTGGCCAAGTACTTCCATTAACTTGCCATTACCCTAGGACAGAGTGATACGAAGGCATCACACTTGGTCACCAGCACGAGCTCCTCCATGGCATCCGCAGAACGTGACGCTGATCAGGTCACAGACCCTTCTCAGCACTCTGGAATCCCAGCATTGGGATCCCAGGCAAGTATGTCTGGCTATGGGCCACTGGGAGGGAGGAGGAATGAGTGGAAAGGTGCTTTTGTTTGTTAAATTCAGCTTGGGATTTCCCTGTGACTGCTACCAGTGGCAAGTGTTAGCATATGAATTATTTAATATAAACTCAGGGACTGTAGTAAGTCTTCTGACTGTCTGACTTCTGCAGAGATTTCTTTAGCTGAAAGTTTATATTCCTCTGTGACAGATGCATTTTCCAATCTTAGATTGTACCTTGTGCTGGCCCCAAAAAGGCGGGTTCATCATAAAAGCAGGGAAACCTTAAGAGAAAAGGGCTCTTGTGCAGAGAAAGAGGTTAGGATTTAAAGCTCATAATTTCTGTTGTTAAATCAGTTTTAAGAAAGAATTAGCTCATAATTTAAATTTAAGGTCATCTTCGATTGTCTCCATCTCCCTACTTCCTTGTTATTCCCTTTGTTCAAGAAAGGAATAAACCCCTTATTATTACTCAGATGTGAAGCCTTAAAGGGAGCACAGGCTATTACAGATTCTCCATCTGTATTTTGCATCTCCATCTGAAATCAGGGAGTCTTTCTAATGCCAACTGCAAACACACATGAGTACAAATAGATGTTGCCTGAAAGAACTTATAAAGGTAAATAGACAAGAGGTAGAAGAAAGGAAGCAGTTGCTGAGATGGGGAGTTGAGGCGCAACAAGGTTAAGTGGCTTTCTGGAGGTCGCTCAGGAAGTCTAACACAGAGCTGGGAAGAGAACCAAGCTCTTCTGAGCCATCATCCCTGACAAGGCCATCCTTCTTCTTTTCCTACTAAATGGAACAATCCTGCATTGGTTGTGGTATAACGGTCTACATGACCGGGTAGGTCTTTCCCATTTCCGATGTCTATGATGAGAGCAATTCTGCTTAATGGAGATGCAGTCAGCTGGTGCCAATGGTTAAGTGTTGCTTAACCAGGTGTTAAATAGGTATGAAATTCCAAGCTCTGGGCTTTGAATGCAGAAGTTGCCAAATGAAAATGAAAATAAAATAAAATAAATAGCAAAGGAGGGGGCGGGGGAGAGAAAAAGGAAATGCCTTAGAGTATCAGATCCACATGCTTACATATATTCAGTCTGTTGTTTTTCCTTCAATTTCCTTATTTCCAAGGGGGTTTAAATAGCATATTTACTTAATAAGACTAACAGACTATACAATCCTAGCTCTATTTAAGCAGATTCCTTCCACTTTCTCTTTTTAAAAACTGTGCTTGATGGCTGTTTTTTTATCATCTGTCACTTTCTCTTGCAATGTCACCTTTAACTCCCTATTGAAACTCACTGTTCTGGTGAAGTCTCTCTGCTTTCCATTTGACATGTTTATTTAATGTCTAGCAACAAAACTAGCTATTGTATGCCGACATCAGGCAAATAACAGACTTCCATCTCTTTGCTTTAAGTTATCATAATGCTTTGTTTAGCCATCCTGGACACTGCTGTAGAAAGCATATCTTGTGCCTGACAAGTTACTGTACATGTTACTTTTATAAAGGACGCATTTTCATGTGCTATATAGTTCATACTTGAGCTGTGTTCAAGATGACTCTTCATCTTCACTGATTTTTCTTTTTAGTGGGTAAATCTCACAAATTCCTTGTCTTTCTGCCGGGGAATCTCACATTGGTCCATTTCTCACTTTTCATCACTTCAGTGCTTTAAAGTTTGACATATCTGAAATCCATAAATTATTTCACAGACATCAGTGTTTCTTCGCAGGTTAAATTATTTAATGGCATTGTTTTATTGAAAGGTTCAGATTAGCTGCTGACACTTATTGACAGGAAGAAACACATCTTTCCACTGGGATAAAACATATTTTTTATTAAAGAAAGGAGTGACGCAGGATTGGGTTCCTGTCTTCTTCTCACATGAGAAAGAAGAAATGAAGACATTTGGCCCTTTAAATGAAAGCGTGCCATTATGACATGTATCACTGTCCTTTATTCTCTTCGCCTGTCTTTTTTTGTCTCCAAGTCCTTTACTTTTACGCATTCATTTCACTTTTTCTATCCTTCAGATTCCAGCCTTAATCCCAAATAGTAGCTGCCCCATGGAGAGAGCAAGATTAAGGGATATCAGCCAAGGAAAGGAACTCTGAGCTTTGATTTTGGTGACTTTCATTGTGTGGCTGGAGCTGACTCCCCAGGATTTGCAAAGCCCTGCAGCCCTGTTGCTTACGCATCCCAAGCCAGCCCCACATTGGAGAGTTTTCCTTCCTCTGTGTGGATTGGGACCCAGACACAAAAGTGATGCCACAAATCTGACTTGTGTTCTGCTTTTCCTTGACAAGCAGCAGTTTGATCTCAGGTCACTCAAGTAATTTGCTACTGATAAGTGCATGAGAGTAGCAAAAACCCACCCAAAAGTCCCCACCCCAGGCTCAAGCAAAAGGAAAATAAAGCACACACAAGCGCACACATTCAGATACATGTATGCGCCTATGTGTATATAGATACACACACAAGCAAACATATACATAAGCGTTCTAGCAAAACAACACTTTTCTTCTTTGAATTCAGCAGACTCATTCTAGCATCATTGTACAAAATTCAGCACTTGACTGCAATGCTACAGAAAACAGCACAGATCTCCTCATAAGGGACACCAGTTTCCTTATTGCTTCTTTCAGAAATTAGCTTGAAAGAACTGGCTGAGTTTGGCGGTTCACCCCAAAACACCTCCAGAAGCACTGGGGCAGATCCCCAGGATATGTAAATCAGTATAAACCCATGGACTGAGGTGGTGATGCCCAGCTTTGCTCCAGCTGAGGCTCCTGGCTGTGTGTCCTCATTGAGAGGGATGTGCAAGGGTTAAAGAAGCCTTTTTTTGGTGATTTGGACCTATGTGAAGGGAGGGCAGCAGGTGGTCTCTGTGGGGAAAGAAAGAGCAGTGATAGGAGATGTGGTGGTGCCTAGTCTGTCTATTACTTTGGGGTCCCAGTCGCAACGCATGGACCTAGTCTGGTTTGCAACGTTATCAGGTGGACAGGAGGAAGAAGGAGACAATAACCTACCCCTGATCTTTGCAGCCATATCTGATGCACCTGAGACACTTGCATCTTGTTTTCATCTCCATCATGGTTTGTCCCAGCCTAAATAATTCAAATCTGTATGAAGCTTGCAGTTGAAATAGCAGAAAAGTTCATGCCAATTATGCACCAGGTATGCTGCTACAAACCACCTCTTGCATTTTTTTGGTATGGCAATCCTCTCCTTTCTCCAAAGCATGGAAAACAAAACACAGAAATGTATTATTGACAGCACTCTAAATTCAATAAACCATAACAAAAACAGGCTTACATTTTTTCTACAGAACTTGTCCCCCTTCTCTTGACCCAGGAAACATTTTTGTTAGTGAAAGCATCTTTCAAGCACAGGGCTCAGTGATGTTTTTACAACACAGAATTTTTTTTCCCCTCTGCAAAAATTTGTGCAAGAATCTGAGAAACAGCTCAATTTGAGCAGCTACAAGGATTTTTTTTTTGTCTCCAACTTTGTTTTTAAATTAAAAGAAAAAGAAGGAAATATAAGAGAAGAGTTTTCTGGTCTTGTGTCTTTTGGAAGATGGGTTTGAGGTTCTTCTCTGTGTGAGAAATATAGAGGCTTGATGCTGTCTGTGCCATTCACACGAGAGTGCTCTGGCTGTGAAGTTACTGCTGGGTACAGCTAGTAAAACACCTGTTTTCCTTCCTATGAGTCTGGTGAGAAATTCTACCCTTAACCAAAAAAAAAAACCCCACCTTTCTCCAACATATTGTCACTAAAAAAACACACATTGGAACAAAATATGTTTCTCTGAGATATTCCTCACCATGGGTTAGGAAGAAGAGAGGTCACTGGGTGATGGCGCAGCCCGACAAGGACCTGAGCCCCATCTTTTCCTGCTGAGAGCAGGGTATGCAGCCACAGCCAAGGAAGGAGCTTTGGGTACATGGTACCCTGCAGGATGTGTCCCTGAGAAGAAAAGAAGGGAAATGAAAGAAGTGGAAAAGGATGCTAAAGCTGCTCTCTCATTCACCACTGATTATGTCTGTTCTCTCTCTGATCTGACAGGAAAACATCTGTATTTCTGTAGGACAGCTTAATGCATCCGTGATCAGATAATGTGCATTACCGCCTTCTTTGCTATTCTCAGAAGAGTGCTCTAATGCCCTGCTTATACATAGGACACACACATCTGTGAGGAAAAATACTGTGTCCTTTGGTTTCATCTTGGATTTGTTTGGAAAGTAACTCCATGCTTGCAGCCTGCCTCACAGGAGTGCGGATGGGAAAAAGCAGCAGAGCCCACGTCTCCCTGACTTTTAGGTTAAAAATGACATTAATATGGCAAAGCTTCTTTCAGGACTTCATCATTTCCACCAGCGGAAACGAGACGAAGGCCCCAATCACATATGTGCTCAGACGTGCAGAAGCAAACGCCAAAATGAATTAACTGGAATAGCTCTATTAATTTATGCCTCTGCAGTAATGACCTTAAGACACGGAAGAATTATATATTAATTTCTTTCTAGTGTATAACACTGCTAAGTTAACACATTTCGGAGAATACACTTCCCTCGCCTCCTGCTGGGGGAGGTAAATGAGGCAGTGTCTGCTGGTGACAAATCAGACCAGCTTTCCACTAGATGGCAGCTGGTGCTTGCACATCCTCCAGGCATATTTTGGTGCAACAAATCCTTTTTCAGTGCTAATCATCTCACAAGCTGGAAAATAGGCCATTTCTCCCCTCCCTCTTCCCGTCTTTGTTGCTCACTTATTGGGGAGGAATGGGAGAGGAAAAGGGAGAAGTATGGGGGGGGATGATTTGACCGGAGTGGTTTTGTATAAGTCCTCCATCTGTTGTGGAGCTGGCCTGTTTGATATTTTAAGCTGGCATTGGCACCACACTTGCAATGAGAGAGATAAGAGTATGCATGTGTGTGTGTTTGTGAGTGAATGTGATCAAGGGAAGAGGGTCTGAGAAGTTTACCTGGAGGGGATGGGGGGCAGGCTCAGACACTTGAATTTGTGCATGTTTTAGCACAGGTTTGTGCCCCCATGAAGGCATGGATGGGGTGGGAGAGAGAAAGACATGGGTAAGATGGGGAGGACCAACCCTGCATGATGCCCTGCCATCTGCATCAGTCTGAGAGAGGCCAGTGTCACAACAGTAGAGTCAAGTGTCCTAAAGGTTGAGATTGCATAAAGATGCTGTCCCCATGCTTCGCCTCAGTTCTGGTCAGGCAACGATGGGGAAGAGAAGCCTTGAGACTGATACAGAAAACTTCCTGCTTTCCAGCAGACCAGTATAAAGCACTTTACATTCACTTTTCCCCTTCTGCCTAGTCTGCCTTCCCAGTCCTAAATAATAGTAATTTCTGCAGAAGTCTCCACTCTGCAGATTTTTAATGGTAAGAATGATCACCTCACACAAAGGGAAACTGAGGTATGAATCAATGCCTTGCCCAGAGATGTACAGAAGTCTTGTGGCAGCAACAGGGGCCTCTTGTTTTTCTCACCACTGCATGAAGGGCACTGCAGCAGACCAAGGTGGCGAGGTCCCTAGTACTGCAGCCTTAGGGAGGGGGACAACAAGACTACATTTGTGAAGTTCCCTTGAGGGAAAAGGAGGTACACAAAAGTGTCATAAGCCTGATGTATTTTCTTTTCCTCTGCTATGTGAGATCAGGAAAGTTAATTTTCCCTTCTCTGACAAGCAGGTTGCAACCAACAGTTTTTGTTCTGAGCTGGTGTCATCCCCAGCCTCTTCTCCCAGCTCTCCCCTGATCACGCTGAAGTTTCTCCCCATTTCTCTGGACCTGCTGCTGCTGCATTGCCAACACCAGTCCTTCATCTCCCATCCTATGATCACCCTCTGCAGCATTTTGTCAGTTAACAGATCCTCACAGTTTTACTGGCCTTACCTCCTCCTGCTCCAAAAAAAACAACAAACCCAGCCACCAAACCCCAACAACAGCATCTCTGCAGCTTCAAGGTGTCTCCAGCTCTTTGGCTGCTTTCAAAAAGTTCGGTGCATCAGGCAGAAGATGCTGCAACATACCAAAGCTCCTCTGACTAATTCTGCCTTGACTTTTTCCAATTCTTCTCTCGTCTCCTGTTTGTAGTTGAGTGCCTTCCACTTGGTCCCAAGACAGCTGATACACCTCCTCAGGGCATTGCCAGCTGCCATATATGAGTTTCTCCTATGGGGATTGAATGAAAACATACACTGTGCTAGAGTGTTAACTTGTAATGCAGCTATCAGCGGAAGTACATATCACTCTGTGCGGCATTAGTCAATTATGACAGAAAGCCCATTGGCGACACAAGTCAATTGATAATAAAGCATAATCTCTCTTTCCCCCATCACATATTTACCAGCCATGAACTACTGTAGCATATTTCCTATTCACAGATGAATGCTCCTACCATTCAGATGGATATTTTTCATAGCTGAGTGCAACCTAAAGGGTTAACTGCTCCAGTGCAACAGTCTGAGGATAAAGCCACTGCAGGTGCACAGCTAAACGGGGAGTTAATTGGGTAGCAGGTGAACATAAACAGAGAGCACAAAGGGTGTGGAAAAGGCTTTAGTGAGGAGGAAGGACCGGTGGGAATGCTGAGCTGTGGAGCCCCAAAATAAAGACATATTGAACTTTCCTTCCCCGTGCCGCAGTCTTTGTTGCACACAGTCTCTGCTCTTTGTATATTGTTTGACTCTCCAAAATGCTGCTGCTCTTGCTGTCAGGGCTCCCAGCCTGGGATACAGGCAGGAAGCATCTTAGCAGCTGCTACTGGAAGATGGGGTTTACGGGGCTTATCAGCGGACGATTCATCTCGTGCCACGAGGACAGGGTGTGTGGACGGGAGGAAGGCTCCCTGTGATGCTGAAGATGGGCTGGTATGGGAAGACAGAGTCTCACTGCTTCACTCCATGCAGGGCATAAGGCTAGAGGCTGGGAGCTGGGGGTGGGGGGGTGGGGGGGTGGAAGAGGCAGAATCAGGTGGATGGAAGCAGCTGTCTCTGCCTTTCTTAGCTGGAGAGTGAAGTGAGACAGAAGCCAGGCAGGGATGCAAGCAGCCAGGCATGGAGAGGTGAGCAGGCAGTGCAAAGAGTGGGGAAGGGGAGCTGATAGAAACCACTTTCAGCAAGCACAAAGGGCCTAAAAAAGCCAAACTAAAGAAAAACCCACAGGCAGGAATACGGATGATACAGCCAGGTCTCAATCATCCCTGGTGAGGTGGGTGCTCTCCCCAAGCAAGCTCAGAGCAGCGATGCCACTGCCAACCAGCTCTAGGTTGTCCATTGCAAGCTGTGGCCAAAGCCAGCCATTGCAGAGGTGGCTCACAGGCTTCTTAAACCCACCACACCTTTTGGTATTGCCGCTGACTCCCCATCATCAGGGGTCAGAGGCATGAGGGTGTCCCCCATGCCTGTTGTAGGGCACCTGGCCCCCCAAACTGAACAAACCTCCACGGATGACCTCAGTGTCCATCCCCCCCTCCCATGTATCCTGATCTTTTCATGCATTTGGTGCTCTTGCCGCTAAATCCTGACTTTCCAAAGCTCGTGGAAAGGAGCAGAGTGAGCAAGCGCTACTAGGCAGTGGTGTGCTGGGGGATGGCTGCTGCACTGCCAGTTAGAGCTAGCTGAAATAAAGTAATCCTGATTCAATTTTGTTCTGTGTGTCCTTAAATCAACTGCTGCAGACAGGTCAGTGCTTTTTAATGAGACAAAGGGACCAAGCATGGTTGGCTTTTTTTCCCTTTGAAAGTCAGATTCTTTTAATTAGTGCAGCTCTTGGCTTTTGTGAGAGCTCATCAGGCTCTGTTTTTTCACACTGTGCTCCTTCAGAGTCACCCAGTTGGTGGTGGGACATGGGGGAAGCTGTGTCCTTGTCCTGCCCCACACTGCTCCTTTGCTAGCATACCATGCTTCTTGCCCTCAACTGACCCCCGCCCCTCTCCATCAAAGATCCAGAATGCACAGAAACCTTCTTCCATGCGAGGGATGGAGCAGAGTAAAGGGTGTTTCCAGGGACAGGCATTGGAGCTGGGTCCTCCCAGCACTGGAGGCAAGGCAGCAGAAGGCCACCTTCATGGTTGAGTTCTCCCTCACAGCCTGTGCTTTATCTGGATATTGATATCTCGAATTGCTCCTCTAATCAGCCGGTAATGGATTCCACTGGGAGTACCTTATTTATCTACCACCTCTTCTGACTTGAGTCCTCTGTCTCCTTGCAGTTTCCCAGCCAGGCCACAGATCTGAGCATGTGCCTCTCATTTTTCAGAGGAAGGCAATGCTCTTCTGTTGCTGACTCCCTTGCGGCTGCATGTCCTCTTCCAGGTACTTCCAACAGTCAGACAGGGTGGTTTCAGCCTGATGAGATGGGGGATTTTGTTCTGTTCTCACCGAACGGGAATGCCTTAGAAGAATAAACACATCTTTTCTTTACCCTCCCTCCTGGCCACACTGTGCTATATCTGCCACTGTGAAGAAGGGGAAGCAACACCCTCTGTTTTCACATCTGTGTGTGCCGACAGTTATGTGCACCCTTGTGAGCTTTTATCAGTCTGTTCCTCTAAAATTAGGAAATCTCAAGCTTTTTCCTGCTGCAGCCCACCAGGGGATGGAGCCACCCCACATTCCTCCACTGTTCCTCCGTGGGTGCTTCTCCATCGTGTGACACAGTCCTGTACACCCCACAATCTGTGCAGTGGCCACATTATGTCTGTAAGTGGTGTGTTTATATGGCTTTGGAGACATTAAAAAAGCTCTCTCAGCCTCTATGCTGACTCTTACATGTGATATAGAAATGCTTCCTTTTATTTTTCTTCCTATGCTTTCTGGGTGCTGTTGGAGATAAAGGGAGTTTGTCCACTGATTTTGGAAGAAGCAGACTAACCCTACAGGCAGCAGACAGTGTCTGATGCTTTCTTAACCAAGGCCCAGGCACAAAAGCAGCTCCTGCTGTGGGATGTGGGTGATGTCTGCTCTCCTGAAATACACAGCTTGGTCTGTAACCACCTAAGTTAATCCAGTGACTACTGACACTGAAACATCAGCATGGGGAAGGGAGATGAAAGTTGTTTAATAACTCCTCTTTTGTTTCCTTCTTTTCTCCATTTTTTTTTTTTCTCCAGTCAAGCCCTGCATACCAGCAGAAAAGATTAAATGTGGCACAAGAACATCTCATTACCTTTCTGCCTCTAAAAAGTTCTTCAGTACTAGCAAGTATTTTCTCTATATGTGCTGAGGAGTGCTCATAGGAATCATCTTGTCACGCCCAGGAGAACCTTACTTCCTAATCCTTTTTTTACAGCAGAGGAAACTGAGGCATAGACAAGCAAAATGTGTTATCCACCATCACACACCTGGGATCAGGAGGACTTATTTTTTCTTACTTTGAAAACAGAGGCTGATTTACCTGGAACGGATGGAGTTTTATGACTGTAAAATTGCTGTGAATGGGGATGAGTTTGGGCTCCAGGAGTCCTGCGTCCCAAATCCCTCTTCTAAATAGCACATTGTCATAAAAAGCTGACTTTAAAACTAGCTTGTGCAACTTTTTGCATGGAGAAGCCAGCAATTTATACAGTGGAGCAAATCATAGAAAACTCTAAATGTGGAGTAGGAAAATATTTACACTTCCAAGGCCTGGCTGTAAATTGGAGAAATACATCCCATTAATGGGAGTTTACACACATTGATACATTTCATTTTTTACCTGCAATGCTGAAAGTGAAACATGGAGTCACAAATGCTCCAGAGGCTGATCGGTGATGCTGCTTCTGCAACCGCTAGCCAGATGACATAGGAGGTGTAATACTGACATATACTCCACGCATTGCCTTAACGCAGGGAAGGGCAGAAAGTGGTGGAGATGATTTCTTAGCCATTTCTTGTCATTTTACCCTGTGGAATTGCCCTTGATTCCTATCCAAAGAAAGGAAGTCACAGCTGGGCTTCACAAATCTTCCACTCATGCAAATCCACTGGTTTCGTTTGTACCAGATGGGAATCTCTTCTATTACTCTTAAAAGTCAGGCATGAAGTCGAGGAAGAAGAGGACAAATGCTACCCCTCAGATAAATCTTGCTGATGCTTATTCCTACAGCCCCATAGACAACCTGTGTCTCCCCACATACCACAAGAGTCACAGCTCACCTGCACCTACCAATAGTCATCAATGTCTGTGAAAGAAGTGTCAAGTTCAAAGTTAAACTCATGCTGGGATAAAACAGCTGTGCTCAGCAGAAGATGAGCAAGTGGCACAAAAGCCAATGTTCAAATTGGATTTAGGCTGTGCCTATGAGCAGCTCTGGTTTGTATTTCTTATTTCTAGTTTCAATTTCATTTGCCTTCATTGTTTGTATCTTCTCTATATTCATGCATAAGCTGTAGCTACCATAACTACTATAGCTTGCTTATACGCCTGTATACCTGTAGCAGCTCTCTGTATGTACTGAAAGGAGGTCTGAAGACTTACCCTAATTTATGCCAACCTCATATGCCCTTTTACATGGATTCAGCTCATTCTTCTAGCTGTGTTTTGGTTGCTTTTGTTGTGCAGCTGTTCATGGAAAGCAGTTGTTTTCAGAGATGGGCTTGCTAGTGTAGATATTGTTGAGATCATTTGCCTGGTAGCTTTCATCTTTGGAAATAATCTCTCCATCAGTCAGTCATCACCCAACATGACAGCTAATGATGAACTAAGGTAATGGAAAGCTTCCTGGATGTGCTTCCTTCTCCATGCAAGATTTAACCTAAAATAAAAGGACCCGTAAACTGAGGCACTTCTGCCAAAATGCTGGAGAACTTCTCAGAGAGCAGTCTGTGCCTAGGGGAAGCACCATGGTGGAGGACATATGGTGTTTTGAGGTGTGGGGGTGACCTTGTCATTTATCAGCATGGGGCTGGAGAGTTAGGAATCAAGATGTCTGAGGAGGGGCTGGAAAGTGGGGAAGGATGTAGCACAAACTAGGATTGAAGCAAGGTCAGGAGAAGGTAAGAAAACCCATGGAGGAAGGGGACCTGAGTGTCAGTGAGCCAGCAGTGAGCTGGAAGTGACAGGTGACAATAGGAACAAAGTCAGTTCATTAAGACAGTCCTTAAAATGTGATGCTGGCTGAAAACTCTGTGTGACAGGTTGAGGAATGATTGACACCAATCAAATCCTCACCTTTCGTAACAGAAGATGTCTAGTATGGACAAACCATTAAATCCCCAGCAATACCCCTGGCCATAATGTCACAGCAGTCAAAGGCAGGATCAAACTGAAGGGTGCAGACAGATCTTATAAATTTGATTTAAAACACTGGGAATTCATCACAGTTTGCTCACCAGTTCAGTTATGTAGGTGAAGCGGGATTTAAGGCATGATCAATACTTCTGCAGAAGACCTTACTGCTGAGGGTGGAGAGAGGTAATAGGGCTGGAGCAACAATAAGATCTAACAACAAAGAAGCTGCCCTTCTTCTTTATAGTGGAGAGAGGGCCTTCCCATTTGCTTTAATCTTGCCCCTTTTCCCTTTGGGACCTCTAATTGACCATTCAGGGACAGGGGTCAAAGTGTCGATAAAATCAGACAGCTGCTATTGGTTACATATACACGTCATCTAGAAAATGATATGTGGCAGAAGTCAGGAGAAGGAGGATAAAAAGAATAAAATGAATAAAAATGATTGCTTTTGCATTTAGAAGATGCCTTACTGGGACCAGAAAATTGCAAGGTCTCCTGTAATTGAACTGCAAGACTAAGGTCTAGGGGTACTTCTTACCCTTTAGATACTCAGGTGTCTCCTGAACATTTCTGTTCAGACTGGTTGCTGTTATTGGTTTTGCCAGCTTGCGAGAGACAAACAGCTCTTTTTTTCCCTCTTTTTCCCTTATTTCCCCTAATAATTTTTAACCTAGCCATTGTTAAAGATTCATCATACTTACAAACACCCAATGCTGACTCCTCATTATTCACTACCTAAAACCACTGCAGAATCCTCTTAATGGTTATTTATTATGCTCATCTTGTAGACTGCTTTCTGGGACACAATGAGGTTGTAGCAAAGATTTCAATTCAGGCTTTATGCCTGTGCAGAAGAGTCAGAACTGCCTTACTCCTTAACTCCAGCCCTGCTGACTGTGGATGTGGGAACAGAGAAGTGAAGAGGGCTGCATGCTTAACTTGCACCTTCCCAGCCATGGGTGAGCCAAGAGAGGTGAAGAGTGAGGAGAGCTCTAAGTTGGTGAGATCCTATGAGCTATGAGGTAGGGCACATAGAGCAAGTCCTGAATCACACACCCCACTTCACAGATGTGGGTGAAGGTCACATTTAATAAAAGATAAGAAAGAGAAGGAAAAATCAAGTTAAATGCTTGCTGGGTCCAGTGTAAAGTTGTTGCAGGGTTAAAATTCAGGAGGGCTTAAAATTCTTTATCTGCTCTGGAGCAAAGCCTGAGCCAGATGTTGCTGGACAGCTGTATTGCACTGAGCAAAGTACTTCACTTCTCATGCCTCACTTTCTTCTGTAAGTAAATCACAATGCTTATTCTTAGCATGCTTTGAGTTCTTGGTATGAAATATGCCACATAAAAGCTCAGTACAATTACATGAGATTGAATGTTGTGCTTGCATAGCATCCAGCATATATTTTCATCTGTAGAGTAGATACCTTTGTGTCATGCTTAGACATGTGGATGAGCCAGTACAAGCTGGAAGCTTTTCCAGACATTGCTGGGCATCTACTCTGTGGGGAAGCAGAGGCTATTAGCATCTTTCATGGACACTAAATGAAACAAAAAATATTTAGATGAAAAGCCTTTAACACACTAAACAGAATGCCTGGAGCAGAATGTTTCTCTTCATCATTTAATGCAGATCTAAGCCAGAAGTTTGTTTTAGTTTGACATATGAGGCTGAAGGTTCATGGAGCACTGAGGCACTCGCAAGCTCTTACTGTGCTTTCTGGAGAAGATCACCGATATACTCAGCTGTCAAAAAGCATCGTTGTTGTTTCAGACCTGTTGGCCACAAACTCCACTTAGGCTTTCCATTACCAGGTGTGAGACAATAAAAGCCTCTTACTAAGACAGCCACAATTGCTAGAGAAATCTTTTCAAAAGCGCAACCTGGAATTTTAGCCTTTGGGAAATTTGTTTTCTATTGAGATGTCATTTGCAAAGTTTTCAAAGAGCAACTTTGGATTTTCAGCTTTAAGGGGACTATAAGGAAAGCAACAAAGAAGAAATCAAAGAAAGAAAATGTTCCCCTGCCCCAAGTATGCTTCTCAACATGTTTTTTTAATGCTGTAAGGAATCTGTGTTGCCTGTTTGTCAATATATAGTCTTCCTTTTCTCCTTGGAAATGTGAGCAAGAGATTAAAATTCAGTCCTCCAGAAAGCATTGGATTACATCCCCGAGGCTAGCAACAGCTTCTTTTTATCTGGTGTCAACACAGTGCATAGGATACATGGTTGAGGACTTCTCATCCTGTCCTAAAAGGCAGATACATGTTATCCACTTTAGGGTGAGATGTTCAGAACACCCTTTGGATAACTCAGAAGGGTATCTTGAGCTGGTGGAAAACTTTGAATTTACGAGACAGATTTGTAACTCTTACAGACAGGCAACTAATTTTACTAAGGGCTTGCTCAAGAGAATGCATTTTTTCTCACACATGTGTAAGCAGCTCCCATTTTTCCAGACTTGAAGAAAGAATGAACAAATCTTCCTTTCTGGAGGCTCCATCCAGCTCTACTGAGTTGGCAGAGGGCCGTAATTGCTGCTGTTGTAGATCAGACACCAGGACTGTATAGGAATTTGAAAGGGGAAAGCAAGCAGCTGCACCAGGGGCTTTGAGAAGGAGAAGTTCTTCTCAGAGCTGCTGTCTACATATGCTTGTTTTATTGCCTGGAATTCCACTTGCTTGTACGGCTGTTTTTCAGCCATGGAGCACTGGGGAGTAAGACAGTTCAGGGTCAGTATGTACAGGTATGTGACATGGCTGTAGGTTCTACCAGGGTTTCATGGCAGGGGGTAAAGTCTTTCCTGTCGCACAGTGACCTTTCTAGAGGAGGAAACTGCAGATGTTCATCTACAGTGTTTAACATGCTCTGCTAAGCTCCTGCTCTTGTTTCCATCAGCAGAAACTCTAGTGCTGGTTGAGCTGGCATCAGAATCAGTCCCCTCATTTAATTCCCTTCCTATACTGATAGAGGGCCATGTCTGTGTGCACATCATAGAGCACAAATGCATTGCTGTCCCTTGAGGAAAGAGACTCATTGAATAATCCTTTTTGTTTAGTATTATTAAGTGGACCATGGACTTTATTTTGCTTGTTTTGCTGTGATTCCTTGGGGACAAGAGAGGTGGCCTTGCTCACACCACTGCTTTCCAACATGGTGAGCAAAGTTTAAAGAAATATAAATCTGCTTGAGAGAGGGAGGGCAACATGGCAGAGCTGAATAATGGGCTTTAATAGGCAAACCAAACAGTTAAATAAAAGATGCACGCGGCATGCTAAAACTTAAGGAATGCATATTCAATGCAATGCATTATTAAATACAACGGTGAACATATGGGTGCCTACAATTAATGTATATAAATAGCTGATAAAATTGCTCAGTATTAGAAAGCTAGCGGCAAAAATGACCTCATATGTCAAGCAGACAAGCAGGCAGTTACCATTTTCTTTGTACACCTTACAGATGATAAATTAGTTTTATGGTCTGCATGGGGCCCTTATCACATTACAGCACCAAGTGTTTGATAAAGAAAAAAAATGCCTCAGCTAAAAATCGAACTGAAATTTGGAGTCCCAGTGGACCTCATTTTTTTAACGTAAAGAATTTTAACCAACTTCCTTTTGGAAAGATTTATTGCTCTAAAGAGAAATGTGTATCTCTATCCTATGTGCTTTTATTACAACTTCTTCTCTTCCCTTTTTCTTCTTCTTTTTTTCTCCCCCTGACATTAGATATGAGTCTGCCATAACAGATTCACTATTGATGGGGGATTTAGTGGTTACAGCAGAGGAAAGGGGCCAAGCAGCACTCCTGGGTTCTGTCTTTTCTACTGACCTTGGGTGAGCTGTTTCAGCTCCCTGAGACTCAGTTTCTCCATCTTCAAAACAGGGAGCAGGTGGCAACTGTGAGGCAAAACTATTCATTGTGCCTGGAATCTATGGAGAAAATCCAGGGGCTCAGCTTGTCCTGCAGACAGTGGTGAGGAGGGACTCTGCAGTGAAGACTGTGCCATGGGACATGGTGCTGCAGCTCAGAAATTAGTTTCCCACCTCCCAAAGGGAGACGGATGCAAAGATCAATCTTTCAAGAAATCCATCAGTTTTGCCTCTGCTAACCCTATGACTGATTCTTTCATCTCTGATGTGTTGGCACATATGGTCCCTTATGAGCATATTTCCCAAGCCTTTTATCCCTTTTCTGGAGCTGAAAGAGTTTCTGGGGCCATGGGAGGCAGCTGCAGGCACTCATGAGCCTGTTGTTGAACTCAAGGTCAGGATCTGGCCACACTACCTAGATAGAGTGGGAAGGCAGATGGCATGAGGTGCTGCAGTTTTAAGAGGGGACAAAAGTTTCACAGCCACTGCATGGCTCCTTCTCCTTCTGCTTTGGAAATGCTCTTTTCAGAGGTGGTCTCCAGTAAAATCCTGATTTTCCAGTTTTAAACAGTTATTTTTTGTCTCCAAGCCCTTTATTTTGCTGTTTCCATCACCCTATGCCTGGAAGAAGGACTCTGAAGTGAAGGCATTGAGGATGCCTCAGAGGCAACACGGAGGTTCACACCATGACCTGCATGGGACCAGGGATGAACATCCAACACAATTCACTCTGATTGCAATTTTGCCCATAACAATAAACATTTCTCTCTCATTTTTTCTCACCCAAACTAGCGTTTTATCTCTTAAGATGTTCTGGGTGGTTTTACTACTATGTGTGTGCTTCAGTCACCGCTGGCATACAATATTTCTCATGTATTGCCAGATGGGATAGTGTCACACCACTGTAACAGTGATGACTATGGCAAAGATTATGTCAGGCAAATAATTGGTTCCCAGGTAAAACACTGGGCAGGCATTTGGTTAAATACTCTGTGGCTGAATTTAGTTATCTAGGTGAATCTCTATTTATCTGAGTCTCCCCAACCAACGTAAATGATGAGCTACTTGTGTTGCAGCCTTTTAGGACACTGTGGATGGAAAACACTGCTTACATTTAATCACTTGCTGAAATCACTGCAATTTAAGCACATGCTTAAAATTAAGCATAGAATTAAGCACCTTTATGAATTAAATTAATACATTCTTGACATGCAATGAAGTTGAAAATACCTTTGAACATCCCCCTATAAAAATGTTTGACACCGCATTTCTCCGCAGACAAATCTCTACTGAAATGCTACACAATGAAAGAAGAATTTATAGCTGTAAACATGGCTTGCGAAGAGGGAGGCAACTTCCAGAATTTAGCAATCACATTTGTTAAGGTATCTCTAAAGCCTAAACTCCCAATTAACAAGCAAATCATCATCAGACAGTCAGTGAATGGCAAATTCATTCTATTCAACATCTTTTCAGAAGTGGATTTTGTGCACTTATCTCCATGAAAACCCAGCAGGAAAGTTTTCCATGAGAATGATCCTACATCTGCCTGTTTTTAATGACTGTAATGGCAAGCAATATTCTACAATTACTTTGGTGATCTCATTTCAAGCATGCAAATCATATTATTTAAGAGCCCAGCAAAAGTCATTTATTTCTTGGAACTGCCAGCTAAGTTTGGTGGGGTGAGGAAACACTGTACTTGGAATTAAAAGCCCTGATGTCTTGTAACCCTCCACGGTGAAGTTGTAAAATTTGTCCAACAACGTCAGACAGAGAATCCTGATAAAGAGACACAAAAAGAGGAGGGGAGGGAAGCCCACCTCCCTGTACCGCTCATTACCAAGCCATATCGGTGTTTTCTTAGCTTAGATTCTGAACGAAGAGTTCATAGGTAGTTCATCACGTTGGACACCAGCTAATAGCAAAAAACCACTGACCACAAAGTCATCCCAGATAGTTATCTGTGGAATGAGATCTTTTAATTGCCACCATGACCATTCTGAAAAGCTGATAAATAACTTTTTTGGTTTTGTTGTAGACAAGGTTAGTTTTTTCTTAATATTCATCCTGAAGCTTTTGGGTGTGTGTATTGTTGCATTTATGATGTCTCATACAAAGAGATGCAAATTATATCTTTACTATCTGTCTCCTGTTGGTTCAACTGTCTGTCTTTAATATTCTTTTTTTCATGGGATGGAAACGACAAGGGTGTTGACCTAAGAAATCTCAGTAGTTGTTAATGAATGTTTATACCATAAAGAAAATATAATTGCCATAATTGAGCCTATTTTCAGCTCACATTTTATTTATTTATTTATTTATTTATTTATTTTTAATATTTGTCTGTTCGTTTGCTACTTTAACCCATGTGGAGAAACAGTGAATAGTGTGACAAGATATATATGAGAAGAAAGATTAAACAAGATATAGGATACCATTTCACTTCAGGTTGCCAATTCTGTCTAAGACTGATAAATACTGAAAAAAAATAGATTAGTGTCTTCTAAAAGCTTGGGTTTCTTAGGAAATAAACTTCAACCGCTTACTTTGCTGTTCTGTCCCAACTGTTTCCCCTCTGCCCCAGGTCCCAGTTACTTAAGGAAGGTGTGAGCAGGACATGGAAGAAGAGAAATCTCTTGCTGCAGTGCTTCATAGAATCGTAGAATGGTTTGGGCTGGAAACAACCTTAAGATCATCTAGTTCCAAAACCCCTGCAATGGGCAGGGACACCTCCCACTAGACCTTGTCACCTCTATCCAACCTGGCCTTAAACACTGCCATGTATGGAGCATTTAGCACTTCCTTGAGCAGCCCATTCCAGTGCATCACCACCCTCACAATAAAGAACTTCTTAATATCTAACCTGAACTTCCCCTGTTTAAGTTTGAACCCATCACCCTTTGTCCTACCACTACAGTCCCTAATGAAGAGTCCATCCCCAGCATCCTTATAGGCCCCTTTCAGATATTGGAAGGCTGCTATGAGGTCTCCACGCAGCCTTCTCTTCTCCAGGCTCAACAGCCCCAACTTTCTCAG
>JAOEHY010016594.1:0-29291 GCA_025447955.1 Psilopsiagon aurifrons | reverse complement strand
GGGGGGGGGGGGGGCGAAGGAGGTTCGTTGTGCAAAGTGGGCCCTGGGTGTCTTCAAAAGGTGAAAAGAGCATCTCTTTCAGGCCCTTCTGCTCCCACACACTCCTGTTCTTGTGTCTTGCAATGTTAATGGTACACCCTGGGCAAGATAAACTGCAGGAGGTATTAGATTGTGCTCCAAGCACAAGAAATACAGCTCAGGGGGAATCTGTGTATTAAAGTAATCCTTGGTGCACTGTCTTCACCCCTCCTGCCTGTCTCCTTTATTATGCTGTTTGGCCAGGATCCCCACAGAAGTACGCCTCAGAAGGAAAATAAGACGTGGCACACCGTCAGCTGATGCAGTTCTCCAGGGATCTCTTCCCCATGGCAGCAGCAGGCAGGCACATGTGGATTTTGTGGAAGTGAACCCGGATCCTGGCTCAGCTCACAGCCCCCTGCCCTCTCCCTGTCTCTGCAATGCCATGTGCTCCTGCAGTGGAAACTTCCCACTTGCCTCCCTTCTGCTTCTGGTGTGGCCATGAGAAATTTAAAGAGATCTTCAAGCAATGCTGGAGCAGGGGTCTGGGCTTACCCTAATGTCATGCGATGTATTTTTCAGGTTTTTATCGTGCAACCAGAGGAAACTTGGACGAGGTTTGAGATTTGGATTTAACCCAGCAGGCACATCAAAACTCCAGGGGTGAGAAACCCACAGGAGCCAAAACCAAACCAAAGTGATCACATGAGATGCTTGGGCAGTGAAACCACTGAATTTTGCATAGCTCCAGCAGTGCGATCTAGTAACAGGCTAGATTACAGCCTGGAGCATACAGCCAGGGGCCAGGAGATACCACTTCTGTTCCTGGATCTTCCACAACTTTCCTCAACGACCTTTAGCAAGTCAAGTAGCCTTCCTCTGTCTTAGTTTTCTCCTTTGGGAATAATACTGTTACTTATCCCTGGAAAATACGTTGCTATCTTTGGATGGAAGTTATTTGCTAGTGTTCTGCAACCTGTATGTGTGTGGAGGAGCAACATATCTAGACCTCTCAGGAAGCTTTCTTTACAGTTTACGACGCAGCAGTGTGACTTGTCATCTACTGGGAAGCCATCTAATGTGTCAAGCTTCATCCTCAGGGCAGGGATCACACAAGACAGGAGCCACAGCAGTGTGTTGCAGCTTTGCTTTCTGCAAGGGTTTGCTAAATTGCTTGTTGTTGGTTATAGCAGTGTGTCCATGTGCCTCATTCAGAGTTGCTGCTGGATGTTGTGACCCAATGGAGAGCTTGTGATGTGTCAATCAGTTCCTCCTGGCATTGTGTTTGTGGAGCAAGAGAGAGGTCACAGTACTTTATCGGTGTGAGGTACAAGGTTAGCTGGGGAAGCACCTGAGAGTGTCAGTTTCTCCTGAGCCTGCTGGAACAGAGACATGCTCATGGCTACACGGTCTGAGACAACACTGGAAAAGGTGTGCACAGCCTGACCCCCAAAAGATCCACATGTACCTGAAAGCGGTGTTCCTGGCTATTCTGCTTATATGGAATACAGAGCAAGAAAGAAATAGCTGCTCTGCAGGCATCTGCTGGAGCACATGCAGGCAAGGGTGGGAGAAGCAGAGGTAACACCAGGAATTACAGTAGTAGTTTCTCTCACATCACAAGTGCCTCATGGGCATGTGCTTTTGCCGCTTGTCTTGAGAAGCACTGGCCTCAGAGCAGGTCAGGCAGCAGAGAAGGAACCCACCACGCTGCTGCTCTGTGCCTTAGTGGGGCAGTAACAGTTTGTGTACAGGGCTGTGAGGTGATGCAAACGGGATGGCAGGTTCTGCTCTTCTCTCTTCCAGGGAGCTTTTTCAGCTTCATCTGTCCTGAGACAAAAAACTGGGCCCTGATGTGTGCCTGTCCCATTGCTTGAACCTGGGGAGCTCAGATGTGGGAAAGCAACCATAGCGAATAGTTTAGGCTGATGGTGGTGTATAGGTGAGATTTTACAGACCATTGCGAGGAAAGCCAATGGCTTCAGTGCCAGAATAAGGAATGAATAAAGGCTGGGGAATTGGGCTTTGTATGGAAAAGAAAACTAAATCTTGTTAAGTGACATTCACTGGGGTAAGAAAATTGCAATAAGGGATTCTCAGATGTTTGGCTTAGGGATGTACCCTGATTTCCAATTAGGGATCAGGAGTAGTTCTTAGCTAACATTAGGTATACTATTGCATACCAACAGGGAGGATTTCTGCTTTCACCTTGCGTTTTACTCTTTCCTGTTGGAGGTAGGATGCTCAGCTAGCGATCTGCTCATGTGAGCTGTCTCTGGTTTTCCGTATTCATGCAGTAAGGAATCCAGAAGTACCTAGAACAATGCGGCTTAGGGACGTAAGTCTGGAGGGTGATTTCAATTTGGTGTGAACTGGGGGAAATCAGTGCACAGAACTTACAGAGCCAGTACGGTTTAACAGATGGGGCACTGCAGGCGCCTGTAGGAAGGCACTGTCGGAGGAACAGAACTGTTTTCTGGCTCAGGCTCTGCTTGCCGTACGCCTTTAAGGAAAGTCTCCTTGCCAACTGGAGCCGAAGGAGGCCTTTCCTCGCTGGAAGGCGCTCTCTCCATCCCGCAGCCAGCATTCCACGGGCGCTCCTTCCCCGTCTCGTCACGCCGCCGCTAAGGGTCGATCCCAGCCGCACCGGGGGCACCGCCAGCGGGGTCCCTTTAAGCGGAGTCCCCGCCCCGTCCCGCCCGTGCTGCCAATGGGCTCCGGGGCTGCCGCGCCGTTCGTTACAAGTTGCGCGTCGCGGTGCGGGCGCGGGGCTGTGCGGTGCGGTGCTGATGCGGGGCAGTGCGGGACCCGCCGGGGGCGAGCGGGGCCCGGGGCCTCGGCCCGCGGTAGGCGCTGCGCCCCATGCCGCCCGTCCCCTTCTGCACGCTGCCGGCTGTACCTCCCTCCTTTATGAAGCGTAACCGGGGAGGGGGCTGAAAGCGAAGGAAGTTTGGTGGTTATTTGTAGGCTTTGAAAAGGGGTTCCCTCTCCCTCCCGCCGCATAGGGCGGTAGTTCAGAGTGCGGTGCAGAAGAGCGAGGGGCACAGCTGGAGCGGGTTGTCCCGAGCCTCACCCCGCCGCCGTGTACCTGGGGTGCTGGATGCGAGCTCCGCGGCGCTCCTTCGAGCGCAGCAGCGGCGGCTCGGCAGATGTAAGAGGCGTGCGTGTATGCTTAACCCTTTCTTGGCTCCTCGGATGTGTACCATGCTGAAGATCCTCACCAAAAAGCTCAGGAGCCAGAGTTTGAACGAAATTCAACCTTTCCAGCTAAAGGTAAGAACAGCGCGTTTTGTCCCTGTCGGGTTTTGCATCCTTCAGATAACTAATAACGGGGCCTTGAGAAGCTGGTAACTTGCAGTGTTTATTATGCCAGGCCAGTTTCCTTTCAGCCAGTGTGTTTAGTTGAGCTGGCCTAGGCTGTGTTCCTCTTACTGAAGTCCTGTTTCTTTACTCTCAGGGTTATTCTGTGCAATTCAATAGGTAATACGGAAAGGTGGATAAAAGTAGATGGATCTGTCCTTTGGAAGTATTTACTTTTAACAGAGGTCGTGTTTAGCTACATAGGCATTTGTCTGTCTAGTTACCTCTGTATGTGTGCAACCTCCCAGCCCTTGCCAGGCTAGACCCCCACTGTGCCAGGTGCTGTACAGACATGATTTGCCTAAAATGCCTTTTGGCTCATTATTTGCATTTCTCTCTTCTGGTCCGAAAGGCCAGATTCTGAGCTGGGATTTACAGGCTGGCTCACTGCGCTGTCCCCTGGCTTTCCAGACTCTGCTTACATCCTTTCTCAGTGCTCAAAAGGAAAATGAGTATCACAAATTCAGGATAAGGAATATCGAAGCCTTTTCTGCCAAATGCAAGGAGGAATTTTTCAGCCATATGCAATGGGCTAAAATGGAGTCATGGTGAGCGAGTTACAAAAAACACTGGATCCTGACTTGGCAAAAGTGCTGTGAACTCAGGGATACCCCCTGTAATCAGCAGAGCTGCTCTGGATTGGCATCAGTACTGTGGGAAGTGTAGTGCCTGGCCACGAATCAAAGAAGGGATCTGGGAAAAGCAGCAGCCCTCGTTGCATGAGTTGGGGGCTGGGGATTTGTATACCAGGCTCTAGTGGTCTTTTGTATGTGTTGCAGAGGGCGGATTGCTGTGTGCCTGCGCTTCTGAGCACTCGCTGGTCTGGCTGCGATGGCAACTTGGTTAGAAACAGTGCTGATGCTTCCTCTAAGTTTGCTGTGTCTGTGAGTTTCTTCCTTTGGGGATTGCACATTGTATGGTTCTTGGAGGAGGCAGGATTAGACTTCTTTTTGGAAATAAGGTCAATGCTTTAGGCTGTACTGGACCTATTCAGTGCAGTGAATCTCTGCAGACACTGGGGGGGACTTCTCTGGAGTACTGTGTTTCAGGGCCTTGTTTGTCTCTTGGAGCCTCAGGTTGAGAAACCAGCAGAATCTTTGGAAAGAGCTCTTGGAGTACATACAGCCTTCAGGATGCTTGGAGGCATGCAGGAGAACCTGCAGGAGTGGGTATCTGCAGCCATTTTGTCCATACTAGTGCCAGAGGTTTGTGCTGCAAACAGATCACCTGCATTTTTGCTGGCTCAATAGAGAAGAGAGGTTTAATCTTGCACTGGTTCTTGCAAGGCTGATGCACAGAGCATCAGAGGTATCGTTGCAGCCTGCTTTGGGGAGTGGTACAATCAATGGCTGGTATACATGTGTATGGGCAGAAAGCCAGACTTTCAAACTCTGGGTTTATGTATGTTTTGTGGGCCTTTGGGGATCATGTGCAGCTGCTTGGCCTTGGTTGAGCCTCGTGTCAGCATCTGTAATCACCGAACAGTAACACCGTGCCATGCTCTATCTTACGCGCTGGGCCAGATCTCCTTGCAGGTGTGGACAGTGGGTAGGCATCACAAGCAGCAAGTGGTGTGGGAGCTTCCCATGGCTCACTGCATGGATCCTCTGACAAGGCCAAGTGTCCTGTACCATCTCCCCCCTATTGCCCTCGGATGACCTGGGGCTGCCAGGCACGGACCGGACTTCTGCCTTCCCAACTTCCTCATGTTGGTCTGTGTCTCTACAGGTTTATATATTTTCTGGCACATGTTACATGCATTATTTAAAAGGTTCAGTTTGTTGTCTTGAAACCTAGTGAAAAGTTAAGTAGGTGTGAGCATAAAATCAGGTCTGTAGTAGAGAGTGAGCATCTAGTTTGGGTAGAATAAAAACCGATCTGCATCCACCACCCAAAGCAAGAGCTTCTAGAGCTTTAAAAACAGTGTGCTTAGCTGCTCTTCTCCTTCGTTACCCACTTGCTTTTCTACTTTATGACCTTAGTTGGAAGTTCCCGAATTCAAGGAAAAGCAAGCTGCTGTTTTGTTTCCAGCTTGCAACAGCATTACCATTAGGCAAAGTCCCAGGAGACGGTCCTTGGATAAACTGTCAGCTCATTCTTGCAAGCTTGGGAGATTTGACACACCTTGGGTTGTCAGCCAGGCTTTGGAAATCTTCTCAGAATGAAATTCCTGCCCACTCTAAGGGCCTCACTTTGGTCCCATGTGTGCTGAACAGGTTTGGTATTGCTGAGGTCAGTCTTCCTTCTCTTGGAGAAGCTGAGAGGCAGCTGTTGCCTCCTGTAAGTGAAACGAGGAAATACACAAGCTTTGGGTGTTGATACAATGAACTTTTCTTTTTGCTCCCTATTAAAGTTGGCCTTTAGGCAGTTGCCGACTGACACTGCTCAGAGGGTTTTGACTCAAGAGGTCTGATGGTTGGTGTTGGTGTTGCTGGGGAGGTTAGTGTCCCTTTTATTGCTCTTTCACCAGAAGTCACCATAAGGGGAAGAGAGGGATTGACTGATTTTTCACCTGCTGTTGGGTTAGTGCTGCCAGCAGCTTGTGGTAGGGCTGGCTGGGCAGTGTGGTAGTTCGGGTTCAAATCTGAACCCTTGGAAGTCGTGTCCTGCTCACCTTGCTGCCTCCCCACTGAGCACTTGTTCCACCGTAGCAGAGGTGGGTAAGTGGCAGCATGTCTGTTCCTGAGCTGTTACGGTTCATAGTCCAGCCAAGTGGCTTGGAGTCCTTCAGCTGCTGTGGCTAAAGCATGAGTTCTTACAGAACAGTTTGGGTTGGAAGGATCCTTAGAGCTCATCTAGTTCCAGCTCCCTACCGTGGGCAGTGACACCTTCCACTAGACCAGGTTGCTGTCCAGCATGGCTTTGAACACTGCCAGACATGGAGCAGCCACAGCTTCTTGTGGCAGCCTGCGACAGTGTCTTTCCACCCTCGCAGGCAAGAACTTTCCAGTAGCTAAATCTCCCCTCTGTCGGTTTAAAGCCATTGCCCCTTCTTCTATCCCTACAAGCCCTTGTAAGAAGTCCCTTTCCAGATTTCTTGTAGGCCCCTTTGGCCACTGGAAGCTGCTCTAAGGCTTCCCCAGAGCCTTGCCTTCTCCAGGCTGACCAAGCCCAGCTCTCTCAGCCTGTTTCCATAGGAAAGGTGCTCCATCCTTCTGACCTTTGAGGCCCCCTCTGGACTTGCTCGAGCAGGTCCACATCGCTCTTGTATTGTTTCCCTCGGAGCTGAACACAGTACTGCAGGTGAGGTCTCATGAGAGTGAAGTACAGGGGGAGAATCACCTCCCTCGACCTGCTGGTCATGCTCCTCCTGATTCAGCCCAGGATAGGGTTGGTTTCTGGGCTGCAAGCACACGCTGCTGGCTCATGTTAACTTTCTCATCAACCAACACCCCCAGGTCCTTCCCCTCAGCCCTGCTCTCAATCCATTCTCCTCCCAGCCTGTGTTTGTGCTCGGGATTGTCCCAGCCGAGATGCAGGGTCCTGTACTTGGTCTGGTTGAACTTCCTTAGGTTTGCACTGGCCCTCCTCTCCTGCCAGACCTCTCCAGGTCCCTCTGGATGGTTGTGTGTTGACTGCACCACACAGCTTGATGTAGTCAGTGAACTTGTTCAAGGGTGCATTGCTGTTGAGTACCAAGTCCTTAGGAGTATTCTTCACAGACACAGTAAGCTTTCTCCTAAGGAAATGTCTTATTCATCCCTGCAGCTTGGGTTAGGGTTTTCTCACACAAATGCATTT
The DNA here is from genome assembly GCA_025447955.1 of Psilopsiagon aurifrons. Taxonomy (NCBI): domain Eukaryota; kingdom Metazoa; phylum Chordata; class Aves; order Psittaciformes; family Psittacidae; genus Psilopsiagon; species Psilopsiagon aurifrons. The sequence goes on along the minus strand of JAOEHY010016594.1, from coordinate 22,172 downwards.
CTTCCAAATCCCTCTTCAACTCTTGTGCCCTTGCACGTTTGCGTAGTAGCTAAAGTGTAGGAGTCTATTTTCTAAGCTTTGCTTGCAAGCAAGCTCCTTGGGGCAGGGAGCATCTCATTGGAACAAGTCTGTGCATTGCCAGTCGAACTAAGCCCTTAATTTGTGGCCCTAGGTGTTATCAGAATGAAGTACTTGGATTGTGGGGTGTTAAAAAGTAACTGGCTGGAACATGTAGCTGAAGAAAACTGAGCACTTTAAGGGTGGCAATTCCATTCCAACTTTGCTGTCAACGCGGATAACTTTGGAGGTGACACAATTGATGTTCTAATCCATGGAAGCTGTTAAATTACTTATGTGCTTGGCATGTTCCTTTGTGTCCTTGCCAGAGTAAGGCAGACATGTTTGCCATTTCCTTAATGTTGATCAGTGATGTGAAGTCATAGGTGAGTCTGTTCTGGTGACATGGAACATGGCTGTCTGTTCCACCAGGCAACTGTGGACAAGGCACTAACAAAGCCACTCTCTTTGTGTGCTCTTGCAGCTTGCATGTGTGTGTGCACAGCACTGGGGACCAGCAAGTCGTGTTGGTTATTTTCTGCTGACACCTGTGTCTGGAATCAGCTATGAGATGGGAATCACCCTGATCCTTCTCATATGAAGGGGTTTGCTTGGCTGTGCAAAGTGAGCCTCAGGCTTGCAGGCAGCGACTTGAGTCTCTGCCCTGGTGGCAGCTGGTTATTCTGCAGAGCCAGGAGCATGTGATTTAAGTTTTTTCCTCCTCAGACCAAAAGAAGAGTGAAGTAACGTTGTCATTATTGGTGCACAGTGGGTGTGCTTTCAAAGATCTGTTTAAGGGCTCATGGTTTGTATGAATGAGGACAGATTAATTTCCTTCTTTCTTTGGGCTGATTGCTTGTCACGTGCTCAGCCAGCCTCTGCTCTTCAGGCTTGCTGAAGACAGCTGGGCGCAGTGAAAAGTTACCTTTGTCCGTCTCCTGTGGTGTATGAAGGTTTTGTCTCCTTCCAGGTTTTTCAGCACATCTCAGCAAGCAGGTTCATTCCTCCAGCTTTGTTTTTCCTCCCATTAGCACCTGGTAGCATTAGATCCTTCTGGATTGTCTTGCTCTTGCACAGAAGGGACACAAGCACTTGCATGAATTTAAGTGTATAAGTACAGTTTTGGCTATTGGAGTATCTGTGAATATGCCTGAAGTTAGGCTTGTGGTAGTTTGGACTAAAATGATGCTAGTGGGTTAGAAATGCTGTGATAGACACTCAGCCAAGGGTAAGAATAGAATAGGCAACCCCAGCCACTCAGAAACCTTGAGGTTTTGAGACTTATGCCTGAGGCATTGTAAAGCAATAGGTTTGCAATTCTTTCTGCTTGGCTTCTAAGTCTTTCAGGGTTGTCCTCTTTCCTGTGCTGACATCCAGTGCTGATAGCCTCCTGTAATGACTTAATTCCAGAGAGTTGTACTTTAGACAAATTGCCGCTATTTCAGATACAGCATCATGGGTAGTTCACTGATGTTGGGATGGTTCAGTGGACATCCTCTCAGCTGCCTTCTTGCTGACTGATAGGAAAATATGGGCTAAATTAAAAGAAGAAAACCTACTCACCGTCACGAAGTGTCACGAAGAAATAGCAGTAGTTTTTATTGTATTCCTAAACTCTTGATTTTTACTTGAATCCCAAATGAATTATGGAAAGGTAATACTATGTATTGAACTATTGCATGGGGTTAAACAGATAAATCCATTCTGCTTCCCTGGGCTTTGCACTTCATTTCCTGCTGTCATGCACTGTCTTACAACTCCTGAATTTATGTTGCACTATTTGGGATGCTAAAAGTTTTCCTGATCAGGAAAATGGCTTATAGCTGAAGTGAAAATGGAAAGCTGACCCAGATCATAACTTACTTTAATTATGTCTTGCAAAACAGTGAGTTCACCTTTTTTAAAGTAAAAGGCAAGGCTTGCATCCACTGAGGACATCTCTGAGGAGCACTGAGTGGCAGGGCCAGTCTGGTCAGCTCCTCTGGCTGTTCCTCAAGCATGCTGGGGCTACTGATGTATTGTTGGGATGCCCCAGTATAGGAATCAGTGTTTGTATTCCCTTTTCAGTGGGAAATACACTAGCACCAGCAGTGTAGGCAGCGTCAACCCTTCCTACCCCCATGCATTTATCTGTAGCCCCTGTTCTCCTGTTCAGTGGGATTCAGGTTGCCTGGTGACCCAACTCTTCCTAGCAACCGGCATCACAGGTATGTGTGCACTCAGGGCTGTTTGTACTGCAGTAACTGTTGTACGTGGTCATGGGCAGAGCCTGTTTGTCCTCTTGCCATCGTTGGCCAGCAGAGTAAGCCAGCTAAGCTGTTTTTGAATAGGGACCAGTACCACCCACAACTACTCAGCATGAACACCCAGGCAAGGATCTAGAGAAAAGCCAATTAGTTCTGACCTTTATCTGCACAGAAAGCATTCCCTGTGCAGTGCAAACTCTGCTCTGACCCAGGCCTAAAAGTCAATGTAAAGGACGTATGGCCCAGTGTGACCTTGCAGAGCTGTCTCCATCCTACTCTGGACACAGGCCTGCCCAAGCTGTGGGAACATGGCACACAGGTGAAGCACAGCTCAAAAAAGGCATCTTCTGGACCACCTGGGTGCCTCTGGGCATTTCCCCCCTTTCTTGCTGGTTTCTTGCTTTTCAGACTGGTTATCCCTGCCGTGGACCAGTCTGTTCGAGCATTGACCTGGCCTCCACGTGTACCTCAGTATATACAGCTTTATGAGTTGTTCAGTTGCTGTAGAACAGGCATTTTGAGGCTGGAGCATCTCAGGAGCTGGCTGAGGCAGTGGGAGTGGATCTTGCATGATAAGAAGTCTCTCTTCGTCCTCTGTAATTGCTGCAGCACACCAAGTCCTTGGCCAGGTGAATATCTGCTGTTGTCTTTGAGACAGCCCTAGCAGAATAGGAACGCTACAACAAAATGCATCATGTGAAGAGCTCACCTGGTTGCCTCTCTAGTCCAGCCTTCATGGAGTGTGAAATACTCTGGACACTTAGGAAAGCTTCCTGGTGGACCTAGATGCAGGAAAGTGTCTTGCTCAGAAGGTTTGCATCTGAGCTGTCACGCAGCTGCATGTGCAGTAATCCAAATCCTGGGTGTTCCTTAGTTGTTCTGGGTTAGCATGGCAGGAGCTAAGAGCCTGAGTAAGGCTATGTGAGTGCAAGCAGCTGGTGTAGACAGTCTTTGTTTCGAGCCCTGTCCTCCTCCAGCACTCTTGGCTCACCATCCAGGCTCACTGTAGAGATGAAGTCCTGCTGCAGAGCCCTTTCAGCTTGCCAAGGTTTGAGCTGTGGTGCTGGGAACAGAGGTCAGTGCTTGTGCCCCACTGGCACGCACCCTCTAAATGAGTGCTGTCAGTGTGATGTGGTGAAACCTGGGGAGGTGTCCCTCAGGCATGGAAGGCTGTGAGGCTATGGACTGGCTTCCTCAGATGAGCTGCCTTGTGTGGGACTGGCATGACAACATGGGTGGGCTGGTCGTTGTACCCAGCAAACTCACCTAAGGAAAGCCCTTTACAGCTTTGCCTGGGATCACCTCTTGGCCCTTCTTCTAGCGTCAGCCCGTATCAGAAGACCTAAGAGTTCAGGGCTAGAAGCACCTTCTGAGGAAAAGAGGCAACTAGTGCCTAAGCCTAGGTGGCCTAAGGAGGTCTTTATTAGTCATGTGTACCATTTCAGGGGTGGGTTGACCTCAGTTATGTTGCCTGACTGCAAGGCTGGTTGTTATATGAGTTTAGGTTTCTGAAAGGACAGGAGATTCCTGGATGAAGTACTCCCTTAATACTCATTAATGTCCACAATGAGAGTAGGCAGACCTTGGTTTCTGACACTTCTAGGGAGCAAACTGTTGACTGGTCTTGGTTAGCTGATTGATGGACTGGGCTACAACCCTGGTTTTCAGCCACAGATTGCAAGCTGATCACAGAATCCAACTTGCTGATGGCATACAGATTCCATCCCCTCACATTCATTTTGTCCAGAAATCTGTCTTATTTTACTCCTTCCTAATGGGCTCACATTGTTTCCATGGTGCAGGCTATTTTTTAACTGATGTCCCTCTTGGCATCAGAGGCCACAATCTGCCAAGCTCTGTATGAGCATAAGATGAGAAGAAACTTTTCTTTGGTTGAAGAGGGAATTTCCCGTCCTGCGGAAAGGTACCAGGCAGACAGCTAGATCCATCCTCCGGTGTACTGAGCGTGTGTCTGGATGTGAGCTAGGGAAATACAAAATAATCCTTCCATAGCCTGGCACCCTGTTCCTCCACACAAGCCAAGCAGTTGTTCCAGACAGTTGTCTGCAGCCAGACTGGTTTGGGGCAGGAGGAGGAGGTCCTTTTCTTAATTTCTATTCCTAGGGCTTGGTTATTCCAAAGAAATAAAAGTCCTTTGGCGAAAGGCCCATTAAGAGGGGAGAACAGTGGCATTTGGTGTGGAACATGTGCAGTGAAATAATCTAGAGGCAGCTTCTGTGTATATGTTTTTGCTCATAGAAACCCTTTATCCTGGCTTGGACAGAGCAAGTCATTCTTGGGAATCCCCTCAGTGTGGTATTCTGCAATGCAACTTTTCCCATCGTGTTCCTGAAATGGTACATGGAGGGGCTGACTTTTGTGGTGCTTGAGCACCGGCTCAGTAGCTGTGGTGAGTGAGTCGGATCTGCAAGAGCACTGTTGGGTTTTGCGTTCATTCCCTTGTTGTGACATTGCAAGTAAATGTGTGTGCTGCGTGGCCTGCTTGCATGATTGAGGCTTGAGAGCATCCGTGCTGTCGTAGACCCATGATCTGTTTCCCCTCGTATCCTTTCTCCTGCAGGCACCAGAAGTGGGCACCTAAGGGAGACTGTGATAATATGTTTTGGTCTATGTGACTTCTCAGGAAGAGCTGCTCTCTGCCCGTTAGTAGCCCAATGAACTTCTTTTACTTAAAGCTGGCCACTTCTCCCCACCAAATGTTTGCATTCAGAACATCTTGTGGCAAAAAATGTCACACTCTTAACTGCATGTTGCTGAAGGGTCACCGTTGTTTGTTTAGGCCCTACCTCTTTGCTAATTAAATTTCATAGAGGAGGCAGTAAACATTCAAATTCTTTCTTTGTGTCACTCATCTCTAGCCCATTCCTCGTGTGTGGGGTGAAGAGATCACCACTTTGGCCAGATTCTCCTGACTAGGAACCACTTGGAATCCCACAAGGAGAGGATTTGGTGCCGCAGGAGCTACTGCAAGCTCTTACGTAGTTCTAACTCTTTAAAAGATGCCTGATGGGGTGATTCAAAGATCTGCTCTGGAAGGGTTATCCTGCAGTACTGCCTCACTCTGTGCTAAAATGCAAGTTTGGTGTAAATCCATAGAGATGAAATAGCTCACGTCTGCTTGCACTCAGAAGGGTTAACGTGGGATTTTTAGAGGAGGAGAAGCCTGAAATGTCTCATGTGCTCCAAATGCATTTTCCAGCCTGACTGTAAGGCATTGTTCCTTGTGTTTGCAAGTCTGGCTAATGTAGTTCTCTGTGGCTGAGCAGAGGTGAGTGTTGAGTGAGGTCTCCCAACACCGACAGCTTCTCCTCAGCTAATGAGGTATCTCGGGGCAATGACAGTTGCCCTTTCTGGGCCTTTTGAGAAGGGAATGGAACAACCATTACCAAATGTGGTGTTTATGGCAGCTGCTGCCAGCTGTACCCCACTGGTGGAGGGGACCTATGCAGAGCTGGGGGTTGGCTGCGAACTCTCAGAGAAGCTGGTCTGTGCAAACGCATCTCTTCTCATCACAGCAATGTAATAACTGAGTTATGCCAGTGGGAAGGGCATGTGTTTATATCTTATGGCCAAAGCAGGAATGGTTGGCACTGGTGAGCACCCATCTCCCATTCTTCCCTCTCAGTACATGCCTTACAGATGAAGTTAGCTATGCTATAGGTACCGCTCCAGTTCTAGGTGTCCCTTGTACTGTCTTCCCCTTATGTCTGCGAGGGCTGTCAGCCTGTGACAAATAGTGCTGCTTTTAATCTGACTGTGTTTGGAGCTGAGGTTCAGCAGCAAGTGGCCTATAAATTACAGATGGAGCTAAGCTGCTGTATCTTAATGCGGGTTGGATGAGGCCCCATAATGAAGGTCTTTAATCCTTCAGGCTCCTTCTTGTCTTTCTGGACTGCTGCGCTTTGTGGTGTCAACACTGCTGAGTAACGCTGCTCCTGCTGAGTGCGAGCCAGGGGAATGCCAGGGCTCCACGCTGTGAGCTGTCAGAGCAGTTGACCTCCTTTGCAAAGGGATCTCTTTGCAGCACGACTGTTTTGTAGGTCGCTGCTTCTTTCTGATGGGTGCTTCCCAACATTTTACACTGTTTTTCTAGCTAATTCCTTTCTGGATGTATGTAAAACGCCATCTCCCTGCATAGGTTGAGTAAGTTAGCAGGTGAATGTTGCTGTTCCAAGTATCTCTACTGTATAGAACCGAGTCTGTTCTAGCCTCTTTGCAAACACTGTCTTTTGGATGTTTATCTTGAGTGGAATTAAAAAGGCTTATTTTGATTTTGCTCCTCTAACGGTATTTGCCCAGAGCTTTTGAGAACAGAGCCAGGGTGGATGTAGAAGTGTTGGCTGTAAGCATCAGCTGCATTCAGTTCCCTGGGATCAGAGAACATCAAATGTCTGTTGTTTCTGACGACTATGCAATCCACATGTCTGTGCACCATAGGATTATTGGTGCTGTATACCATACTGCTCTGAAGTGACGTTGAAGCACTGGAACTTGCTGGTTGATTGGGTTTGTGTGTGCTTTAATTCATTATTTTTTACTTTGTGAAAGCCCCTTGCATGTTCATCTTTAGTCTCAATTCAGCTTTGCCCTGGGAAGAGCAGGGGGAGGTCTGGAAAAGGAGGTTTGATGCAGATTGACTGCTGCAAGTGACCTGGTATGAGGCATATGAGAGAGTGCAGGGAGCCCAGCTTGCGCTGTGGGTTTAGCCTGTTTCTTGGTGCCCCCTCCCAGTGCTGGAGCTGGCCCCACTGCAGTTGCCTCTGCATTGAGTCCTCTTCTGCACTCCTCTTGCAAGTGAGGATCCCCAAGCCTAGGCTAGTGCCCTTGTCACCTCTGTCCTTCTGGTCAGGTTTGGCCGCAGTTATTACTTCTTTGCAGGGGCTGTAGACAGTAGATAAACATAATCTTGCCAGGCAAACTATGCTCAAAACACACTTATTTGTCTGTGGAATTGCAGAAAGATGAGGGAGAGGATTTAAAACAGTAAGAAGACCACACATGCGCCTCCTCTCGCCCATCTCTCATGTCCTCACTGTTGTGTGTAAGCATAGTGCTTTCCTCTCAAGGTCTAGGTAATCCAACTGAAACCCATGCTTCCAGAAATCAAGTTCAGCAATTGTTCCTCGGAACAGAGGCTCAATTTCTATGTTCTCTGCTTAATAATTCTCACCAGTTGCACCCTGAGAGTTGCCAGTCCCCATGTTTGCCTGTGTTTGTGTAAGGCAAGCAGTCAACAGAAATGACATTTGTATTGTTAGCATATCGCGGACTCTGCTACCTGGAGTCATTCTCTGCTTCTCAAATCTGTGAGACCGCCGATGGTCAGGTGGGCTCAGCCCATGCAGAAGATAATGTGGCTGACTATACATGCAGCATTCCTACAAAACCATGAATTTTGCTGGTTTCAGCATGGAGCAAGCCTGCAAAATGAGGGCCTTGGGATGCTGTGTCCCAGTGCCCATTCCTGCTTTCAGGACTCAGCCAGACAGCTGCTCTATCAAGCAGGACAGGTTATGAACCGTGGGTTTGAATTGTAGCTGTTTGCAAGGAAATGGGGAAAGGTGTTGGAAGGCAGAGCTGCTATGAAAATTACAAAGGAAAATAATAGTAACAATGGAAAGAGACTTTGGAAAGCGTTTCTGAACCAAGACTGTTCTGGCTGGAAGTTTAGCTGTTGAAGGACCCCAGCTGTAAAACCCATATCTGGTCTGGGTAGTCATATCTCACGGATATTTGAAGACTGAACTTAGCCTCTAACTCTTGTTGAGGAGAGAGCAGGCATTACAGCTTGTTTTACTAACATAAATTATCCCTGTAATATCTCCAAAATAGAAGTTAAAGATGAACTTGTGAGAGGAATTAGATGTTAATTTGAAGGTCTGTTTGACTCATTCCTTCCTTCTTCCTCATGCTGTTCCATGGCTCAAAACTGCCTTTCAGTGTCTCATCGCTCCTGTTTCCCTCTCAATTAAACAAGAGTTTCTTATAATTGGAAGGCTGGCACCTTCCTCCTTCAAGATGGGGCAGTGTCCCATAGCAACTGCAGTGATTGTTGACCTGGAAAAATAACACGGGGGAAATCTAGTAAAATGCTTTTACTGAAGCCAAGCAGTTGGGATGGAGAAGAGCCAGGAGCAGAGCCCTGTGCTTTAGGATGCCCACGTCTCTAGCAGCTGATCCGAAGGCTGTGTGGTAGGGACAAAGTAAGTGAGCACTGGTTTCATTTCTCTAATCTGAAGAAATGGAAATGAGTTCCCCATAGCACAGGTACCAGTCGTCACTGGTGAGCTCATCATCCCTTTGTGCTTTTGTGCCAGGAACCAGTGAGTGAGACCAACTCAGCTAAGTCTCTTTGCAGGACTCTTGGAAGCGGCTTTACTCGGTTGCAGAGGCTCCCTGGAGTACCAGGGCTCAAGCGAATGAGCCCGTGTCACAGCCTTGTATGTAGCAGCACAGGCAGCATTCACCTCTGCTGGGGGAGCCATGTGGCTGGAGGTAAACTCCCTCCCTCGCAGAAGGAGATTGGAAATATGCCTTCCAGGCTGTGTGTATTCTTGATTCAAACTGGGAATGAGGGGTTGCCTGTGGTCAAGTGTATCGTTGACTTAGCTGCTCCTCAGGCAAACACCCTCCACTGCACCAAACCGCATTGTTGATGGGTTTGGTTTTAGGATGATAGAGATGTTAAGTGAAGTCTGTTGGCAGAGATTTACTCTGCCCTGTAAGTGAGATTCCCTTCTCTTTTGTAAGCTCCCAGATGATTCTTAATGAAGTTACTTTTGATCCTGTGGTAGCAGGTTAATTTGTTTTCTGTAAGCAAAGCCAAGAGGGACTCCACTTTAGCGGGGGTGTGTGTGTGTGTGTGAAGGGGTGGGGTGTTGTCTGGTGTATTTTGGGTCTTTAGATGTCAAGGGTAATGGGACCCTTTAGGACCTGGACAATTCTGGCTGCAGCTAGTTATCATTACTCAGTTGATAAACAGCAGTGTGGAGAGAAAGATGTTTATCTGTCTCTAGCTTTTTCTTGTATCTGCTAATTTCTTTCATGTTAAATCTCCCTCAAAGTTATAAGCTTGACACTTGGTTCTTCTTAAATGCCATCTGGTTGTTCTACACAAACCCATCTTTCCTTGCTGGAGATTACAAAATCAAATCTGTGGAGAAGTTTGTCTGTGTTTCCATTTGTCACAGTAGTCCTTAGCCTGTCAGAAGGCATGTCTGGTGCTGGAGCTGAAGAACCCAGGTGTAAGATTGAGAACGTCATCAACAGAAGGCTGCTGTCTTTGACCTTCGGATCTGATGCATTTCCTGAAGAAAGCCTGGAGGATGGATGGGCACCTGCCCTTTTTCTGACTTGCCTTTTGCCATGGCTTGTAAACATTCACATATCTCTGTGAACTGGAGATTTTCCTCTTCTCAGTTTTGTGTGTTAAGGTACAGAGTGCACTGGGCACAGTCCTGGGCAACCTGTTCTAGTTGATCAGGGGCTTGGATGAGATGATAACAAGAGGTGTCTTTTTAATCCAAACAGTTCTATGACTTGTATGGTATGAATGAAGCCATGAACTGGTAGGATCTTTGACATGGAGAGCGAGTTTTCTGCTGTAGCAGTGCCACAGTTATGAGTTTGTGAGGAAAACAAGGCTGTGCTTCCTTGGATGAAAGTAAATCTGTGGCTAATACAAGACAGGGACCGTGCAAGGGAGGCTGGAGAGCGGAACCCAGTGCTGCTGTGTTTAGTGAGATGCTTTTGAAAAGAGAGAAGTGTGAAAGCCTTGGAAGAGTCAAGGGAGAAAGCATTAATTTCCAACTAGTTGGAGTGCTAGTCTTGGAATCCATATATCTTTATCATTTCTAGAAATTCTTGTTATCCATACAGAGAGAAAATCTGTCTTTTTTTAACTTCCATTAGTCTTCATCTGTGTAGTATATTATGGCAAGGAGTTTCATGTGTAAAATAAAATAACAACTCTGCAAGATTCATGAGCGATGAGTTAGTCTGCCATGAGCGATGGTTCTCTGTTCAGGAGCATGGGAGTCAGGGTCTCGTTACAGAGGAGCTTGGGAGACTTCAGTTCCCACAAGTAGCATGTAATTTGTGGGAGGTTTTACTAATAGAGAATGTAACGATACTAAAATGGAAGACCTTGCTAAATGACAAATGGGAAGAAAATGACGATGTTTCTGACTGGAAGATGTGAAGATGAAGCAGGAGGGTATTTGCATGTAACACACACAAAATCAGAGATGCGAGGCCGTCTGAAAGCCAGCACAGGTAGAGTACATAGGAGGCAATGTGACTTCTGAGACTTAGCATCCATCATGCACAAAATGCACAGTTGCTGGATTTTAATGCTTTTTTATGCTTAGCCTGTGATGTATATAATGAAAATATTCTAATTTTTGAGGGTATTGTCTAGAACAATATCTAGAACAAGGATGTGATGGCACCAGTGGGAATAATGGGAGATCCCAAGTTGAACTGCATAGGGAAATGGGCTACTGGTGTGTTCTTCCAAAAGGTGGGTGTCAGGAAGAGTGAGTCCATAGGTATCTCTAACTGTCTTCATTCTGGAAAGCACTTGATATGTTACTTGTAAAGACTGTAGTTGGTTAAAGAGCCGGTGCTTACATTTCCATGACTAGTGTCAGGATGCAAGACTGGAGGATCCCCTTTTCTCCATGAAGCCTTTCATATTGTCCCACCACTTACATTTCTTTGGGATCTACGATGAGACCAAATCCACAGAGTATCTTCTTGTTTGAAAGACATTTCTCTCACAGATGCTCTGAACAAAGCCTCCAGAGAAGTGATTGAGGCAGCTCACAGGGGATTACTGTTAGGCTGCCTGTGGGGCTGGTGAAGACTTAACAGAGGAGAGTAATTACTTTGAGACCAGGGCCAGCAAGATTGTACTTCTACAGGGGAGAGTGAATATTTTGGAAGCCCAGGACCAATAGACACAAAGACCTTCAAAGTGTCAATCATTGACTGAAATCCAGCTCCCATGTTAAGCATCTCAAGCCAGTGACATTGTGCAGTGGCTCTCTGACCTGCTTGTGCTAGATGTCATTGCCTCTTTTTTTTGAAGCAAAGCCATGCAGTGTATTGACATTTACATGGTACAAAAAATGGCTGATAGATTTCCCAGGCAGAGCTGTTAAACTTCACTGAAAACCCTGCCACATCCAAATGAAAGGGTTTTATGTGGGAATGAGCCACAGACTAAGGTCAGTACCTCTCGGGTTAGAATTGAAGCCTTAGCTTTTGTAAGGAAGACAGGACCCTGCTGTCTGTCTGTACAGCAGCTAGCACAATGGCACCTCAGTGTCAGCTGTCCCCTCTGTGAACTGCTGTGGCACAAACAAGGTATTATACCTGTTCTGGGGACAAGCAGAGGTCTGTTAACTTGGCAGTGTTCCCTGGTGCCAGCTGCCTTTCTTAAATGACACGTGTGTGTGAATGCGTACAAGAAAATTGTGGTTGCAGTGGGAAAAACAACCCCCTGCGTTTACTTCAGGAATATCAGCAATGGGGGTAAAGCTGTGCCACTTTCACCATTCATCATTTAACAGTTGGGAAATTAGCTTAAAGACTAGCTATGGAAGGAAGATATTTCTGATTTCTTAAAGGGCAATGTAAAGAGAGAAGGGCAAAAGGTAGCTTTAAAAACGGAGGAGAAAGAAGGTGGCAACAGGCTTTGGGGGGAACAGAATCCGCAAACACAGTCATACTGTGGTGGTCACAAGAGGTGCGTTGACTTACTAGCTGTGTCGGTCAGAATTTCTCCACTATTCCTGTTTCTCTGCGCCAGCTGTATGTGCCTTTTGTAAGCACCTAGTGAAGTAATTGCCCTTCTGGGCCTCTGAGAGGCTGAAACACCCCAAGGATGCTTCCCTAGAGCAGTGGTGGAGGTAAAGCAGGTCCCCATCAGTGTGATGGCTGCATGCTGCCTTATCTCTAAAAGTCAAGCACAACACATCAGACCTTTTTAACAAGGAAACACAGCGTGTGACCTTTTGAAACCTGTTGCCACTGTGTTCTGTTGTGGGCAACTAGCTTGTGAGACTCAGCTAAGAATGATGGGAATGCTTGTTATTCTGAGTAAAAAGCTGTAAGGAATGATGAAACTGCTCTTGTAGTGATCATGTTATTCCAGAACTGTCTTTATAAAGGTTTCTTTTGAAGTATTGCATTTTCCTTTGACTTACTTGCTTTTGGCCACTGCCAGAGGCACATACTAAGGTAGAGTTTCCTCTACACAGGAAACTGCAGCAATGGGATCTATCTGACCTATAAAAGCTTGGTTTCAGATATCCCAACCCTTCTCAAGAGGCAACTACCAGTTTGTTCCATGTTAGAACATGTTTTAATTGGGTATTTGGGTATACAGTAAACGGTTTGGAGAAGTCCATTCACTGACCGAGAACAAATGTTCCTGAAAATTCCTGATAGGCAGAACATGTGAATTGTCATTACTCTAAGAGCACTCACAGGTGTTCAGTGGGACTGTAAGATTCTGTGCTGGCAGGGACAGCACAGTGTGTGCTGTCAAGGGGAAGTGTGGGCATATACATAGGATGGCTGAAGTTAACATACCACTTCCATTTGTGGGTACCTTGCAAGATGATAGTGCTGTTGACAGGATGTGTCTTTATTTCGGCGGTGGGTTTTGGAGATTCAGTTGTCCACGTGATGTGGATGTGGTAGGCCGTGATGGTTACAAGCTGCATGCCTAGCAAGCTAAGGGCAGGGTATGTTCGTTGTGCTTGGGGAAGAGCTGGCGGTGCAGTAAGGTGGAAATAGCAGTGTGCTGTGTGTTTTGTGTTGCTGCAAGTAAGAGGATATGATGGGAGTTTGAGGCTGGAGATGAGGATGTGTAAACAGAGAGGTGGTATGGCTGGATGTGTGCCGTTAGGTGGGGTGATGCCTGCAGGATATGAGAGTGGGAGGGTGGGAGAAGCTGCTTGGGCCACAGCAGGGTAATATTCAGTGTTCATGACGAAGCCTTTTATTTCTCTTTGCCCCTTAGATCTCCTATCCCCAAAGTGATGAGGACAGCGATGACTCTGAGGGAGAGAACCAGGAACTTGCTCAGATTGATAGAGGTAAAGGGTGTGCTTGTGTTCCTGGAAGTGCCTCCTTCTCCATCCCCAGTGTACCACAACCATATACATTGAATCAGTCACCCCGTTAGTCTTTGGGACCTCACAGGTAGAAGCCAGTGTTATCAGAAACTGCAGTCACACTTTTCTTACTAGAGGTAGATGTGTTAAGGTGTCAGTGCTGTAGAGATGGGGCAGCAGAGATTTACAATTGAGCCAGCAGCAGAACTGGGACTAAAAATTTATCTTGTGTTCCATTCATGTGCACCTGCATCATCTTTGTTCCAGGTGTCCTTTTCCTTGCCATTTTGAGTTCTGCCCTTTACTTCCCTCATTCCCTTGGGCTCATTTTCTACTTGGCTTGCTCCCTTCCTCCTGTACTGTTGGTATTGGGCAGCCCTATTGACAAAGGATAGACAGGCGCTCTGGTTTTGAACCTGGCATGAAGCAGCTTAGAGCATCTATTGAGCTATGTTAAGTCTCTGCTGTTTGTGTATGCCCTGTGTTTTATTGTTGTTTAGCCAGATTCAGGTGGGTTCTTATGCAAAGGCAGAAGTTAAATTCCTGACCCAGAGGACATTTCCTATCAAAATTAAAATCTCTGCCCCATATGCTTAACATAGGAAGAGCTCAGCAGTTCAGGTGAAGTGTGCCCAGCTCATGGCTGAAGGCAGGCTTGGCTTTCTTGTATGACAAGCCTTGTAGTAGAAAGAGGACTTTCACCTCCAGAAACCATATCTCTATTATCTGAGCCACAGTTCCACTGCTTAGAAGAATATAACTTACCTCCTCTGCCCTGAGAACTGGTCATTACAACTTAACGTTTTCAGTTGGAAGCGAGTGCCTGACACAACATTTGTGAGATCAGGTCTTCTCCACGTTCAGGGGATGAGGTGGGCAGCAGATCCGCATTCTCGCTCTGCAGCTAGACTTCCCAGTGACAGTTTGTGAGGTGATGTCTAGCAGTCTGGTCTAAGCAAAAGTCTGGAAACTTCCAAAGGGAAGCATTCAGCCAGACTGGGTGTCCTCTGGGAAGAAAAGGTGGGAAAACAGCTCAGTTTACTTGGGAGGAGGTGAAAAACACAGGTCAGGGAAAAGCATGCCCAGGGCATGGGATGCAGATCTGCTGTGCCATTACTCTCTCTCCTCTTCCCGCCAGAGAGAAGACGGAATTGTACCTTGACCCCTCTGGCCACCAACCAGCTCCAGAACCAGGAGAACCAATGCTGCAAGGTTCGCGCCCTCCTCCACGCCAGCCTTGACCGCCACAGCTCGGAAGAGGAACTTGAGCGCATCCACCGGGAGTTTGCGGCTGAGAAGAGGAAGTGGTCGCAGGTGAGCAGGCTTGCCTGCTGCAGTGACAGCAACAACACCTCCTCCAGCGACGACGAAGTGAAGAACCTGTGTGCTATGTCCTTCCAGCCTGTGGCAGAGCCTGCTGATGGCCTGCACGCCAGCCCCAGCCCCGTGCTCTTCAGTGCCTCCCCTCCCAAGAGACTCCAGCCCTTGGTGCGGAGCACAGCCTCCAGACCTTTAATCTTCACCAGTGTTGGGGCGGGCCTTGAGCAAGTCATGCCTTGTAAGAGACATCGACAAGGGTGTGGGGATAAGGTCAGCAGGCCCAGCCTTGACCTGGAAAAAATGCAACAGGTAAGGACTTCGAAAGAGGAAGGCAGCATCGCTGTAGAGAACGTGGTGTAAGGAAAGACATGAAAGAGTTGTTGGGGCAGGGTTCAGTAAATTCGTAGGGTTGCCTTTTGAATACATCTTGTGAATGCCCTCTTTAAGCCTGCTTCTGCTATCTGTCTAGGGTAAGCTAGGTTGAAGTGTAGATGCTCAAGTAGCTGCTGCTACTTGAGTGGCTCTTACAACAGTTGGGCTGTTCTCATGCTACCCCATTAGGAAGGCAACACCCATACTATCTGGTTGATCATATGACACAGGAACAAAATCACTGGAGTCGACTTGTGCCAGGTTCCCGTGCTGCCATGATCTGACCCATGCCAGTTACCCCAAAAGAAATTAATTGCTTAGGGGTGTATAAGGAGACACCTTTGTGATGAAAGTGATTGTAGACTTGATAGGTATTTTCACACTTGTTGATCTCCTTGGCGCCAGGTCTCTCTACACCTCTGAGGAGTTTCACAGCAATGTAATCCAGTACTTGTCACCTTTTTGACACTTCACAAAGGATTGCAGTTTGCTCTACGTGCAGTTACTCTTGGTTTTGCAGGACCTGTGTTAAGGTGTGTAAATGCAGCAGGTTGTCTTATTTCTGTATTGGCTGGGAAATGGAGTGTGCCTGGTACTGGTATGCTGGGCTGCCCTGCATAGTGCCCATCTGGGGTCTCTTTTCCACAAGGAGTTAGTGTTCCAGCTCCCTCTTCATCACTTGTTTTTCTTGCACTGGTGTAGAACAGCTGTTTGAAAGGGTATCTGCAGGCATCTGCTGACCCTGGTAAACTGCAGTAAGTTAAAGACAGTTTATCTCAATTCTGAATTTCCTCTCCCTAGGGAAGGATATTACAGCCTCTGTTTCGTTGGATGTCCTAGTTTTAATCTCACTAGCAGCACCCCCTTTAAGCCTACAAGATGAACCCACTGAAAGAAAGGACTATATATTTATTTTCCAATATGTATGCAAGTAAGTCCCCTCCATTTCCCCATTACATTGCTGCTTGTTCTCAGTCCTGCTGACAGCATACATCCCGTGAATACATAATGCAGGGACTTGTGGTTTCAGTACAGTTTTCATCACTCCCTCTTTACTCTCCTAGCCAAGTTTCTGCTCACAGAACATTCAAAAGGCCCAGTCTTGCATTTCACATCACCCAAATCTTCTACTGATACTGACAGACTTTAATTAGTCTCACATCCTAATGAGATGAGAGGAAAGCTGGTGAGCTGGTGCCCAGCTGCCTGTTCTTTTGAAGGGCATGTGAGTAAATGTAGAAATGTTCCTTTAGAGCAGGTGCTTGCTCTCATTTGGATCCCAGGCATAGCATCTACCCACTCTGCCTTAAGTTCTTCTCAGGAGTGTGTTGGTGAAGGTGAGGGTATAATGAAGTTTTACAAACTGTTGTGGTTTCTCTGGGCAACCTTGTGAGACCAATTTGCTCCCTGGTCTGTCTGCTCTCCATGCTTCTCTATCAATTGTGGTAGAGTTTTGCAGAAGACGTTGGAAGCTGGAGCAGAGTTGTGTGGTTTTTAAAGTACTTTTACACTTGTAGGTTATGGAATCCCTGTTATAAGGAATGGATATTCACCTGGCGGCTTTAATTTAAGAGTGGACTTTGGTGGGGGACAGGGGGGACATAACACATCGAAAGCGAGATGTAGCCTGAATATTGGAACAGTGTGTGGTCATTTGCATTATTTTTATAGTTCCAGTAACATCTTGAAGCTTTATGATGACTTCTTTCTTGCTGCCTGTACTTGTTTCTGCTGCAAAGATGGCAATAGAATTAGCAATAGTGTTGTAGATTCCGTCTTCTGACATTTGGAATTCTCATCAGCTTAGCTAAACTCAGCAGTCTTATTTCTTATGAGAATGATCTGAAAGCTGGGTTTTGTTTTGAGTTCTGCCACAAATCCTTGGGCAAGTCTCATTCTGTACCTCTATTCTCCACCTGTAAAATGGGACCAAGGTGTTTCTTGATCTGTTTTCATTCTCCAACAAAACTGGGCAGCACTTGGCATCATGTGTTTTTCAGTCAGGTAAACAATGTGAGTGAGGAGTGATAACAGTAAACTGGCTACTGTAAAGCTTCATCTGGGCTTTGAACTTCAGGCTGTTCTTTGCTATTCTCATCCTTGCTCTCATGTGCTATCCTGTTGGATTGTGTCCAAAGAAGGGCCACAAAGATGCTTGGAGGGCTGGAGTACCTCTCCTATGAAGACCAGCTGAGAGAGCTGGGCTCGTTCAGCCTGGAGAAGAGAAGGCTCTGGGGAAACCTTATGGGAAAAAGGGGAATGGTTTTAAACCCACAGAAGGTAGATTTAATTTAGGTATTAGGGAAAAAATCTTCAATATGAGGGTGCTGACACACTGGCACAGGGTGCCCAGAGAAGCTGTGGCTGCCCCATCCCTAACAGTATTCAAGGCCAGGCTGGATGGGGCTCGGAACAACCTGGTCTAGTGGAAGGTGTCCATGGCAGGGGGTTGGAACTGGATGAGCTTTAAGGTTCTTTCCACCCAAACTGTTCAGTGATTCTAGGAAACGTGAGAGAGACCAAGTGGGATGGGGGCAATCTGAGCACTTTTAAGGTGTTAGAGGATTGCTGTGCTCCTGCCTTCATGGCCTATGGATAAATGGAAATCTCTACCATCTGGGCATTCCAGTTGAGCCTCCCTCAGCAGGGAAGGCTGCACAGGAGCAGGCTGAAAAAGTCCTTTTCTGGTGAGGTGCCAGGCCATGCCCTTCCATCTTCACAGGCCAGTGTGATTCTGCCCTTCTGTGCCCCAGCTGTGAGCTTGGGCAGTCAGCAGGTATACTTCCCACCCTGGCTGGCTGATGAGCTGGCTACCCAGCATCTTCCCTGCTGAGGCTGAGCAAGGCAATTCAATGTGTGCTTTTCTTCACTCCTCCAGAGAACTAGCAGTTTAGCTCAGAAGACTTCTTTCTTTCCCCTAATTGGGCAGAAATACCCTGGTCTTGTGCAGACACCCGTGCCACAGCAGGGAATGCCCTCTCCAGCCTTGGTCCTTGGACCCAATGTCATTACATGCAGGCCCTGCTGCCATTCACTTGCTGTTGGATGAAGACAGTGCATGTCCTAGAAAGCCTGTGGTTGCTTCCGTCCTGTTACCTCCTACAGACCTGGCTTTCACAGCAATGCTGAGAGCATGAGGCTAAGGAGAGCAGGGACATCCCTGAGGCGAAGGCATGGAGGGATGCAAGGGGCAGCTAAGGTGTAAGGAAGTCCAGGGTGTCACAAAGGCTCCATGGGGTTACTGAACTTACTCCCAGCAGATGAGACTAACTGGTCTTAGCACATCGTGTAAATGGAGAGGAAGTAAAGGGTCCTTCCTCCACTGCTATTTAGTGGGATTGTGTGGAGCTCCTTTGACATATTTCAGCAGCTTGAGGAGCCAGAATGTAGCATTTCAGGGAGAGAGAACATAAGAGATCTCTCTTGGAGGAGAGTAGCTTTTGGTTGGCATGATGAGCAATCCAAATTGTCCTCATTTATGTGTGGGTAGGTGGCTAGTAAGGAAAGCATTGTTTTCAAGTACAAGGCAGAGAGTTTGGCTACAAGGGTGTATTTACAGTTACACTACAAAGTCACTAGGCAGTTCTGAGCAAGTTGTGAAACCTTCCTGCTATGGTTTGCCTGCATGTATGATTAGATAATATCAATACTCTTGTCTTATGGAGGCTAAACGCATTATTTAAAGTGCTTTGAAGTGCTAAGATGAAAAAGGCCAGCACAGAAGAGAAAAATGCATCCTGGGCTAGCATTTGGATTTCTCACTGCAGACACTGCACCCCTTTGATGGGTGAATAGTTGCTGTGCACACCAGGTAAGTGGGACTTCATCTTGGCTTGACACTGAAAGCGGCCTGAATACAGTGTGAACTCTGATTTGGGCTTAGCTGTGTAATACCAAGCCCAGCAGTCCTTCTGCTGAATGTCTGAATGCTGGTACTTTGGTTGGACCGAACCTGGTAAGGTGATTGTCACTTGGAAGCTTTCTTGGGGCCAGTATTGGTTGCACAAAGGCTGCAGGGCAGAACTCAACACCCATGACCGAGGACCAGTGTATGACCATTGGTTCACTGGGGTCTGCCTTTGGGCTGCTAATAGCTCCAGGCTGAGATTTCCATACCCTTACCACAGCTGGACTTTCTTGTCTGTCTCTCCAGGACTTGACAAATAGCTTCCAGATAGAGAACGTGTGAGCTCGTGAGTCCTTTTCACCTCTTGGCCTCCCATTTGAATCCAGGGCTCCTTAGCTCCTGAAAATGTTATCGTCTGTTCTCCTGTCTGAGCCTGCCTCTCTGCTGATGGGGAGCTGGAAACCCCACTGCTGGGGCTGTCTCTGCCCTGGGCCTCACTCTCCAGCGGGACTGGGTGGACTCGAGGGGCTTGTGCTTAGTGTTAATGGCTTACACCATTTCCCAAGCAGCCCCATGCCAGGCCTTGTCTCTCCCAGGTGTGAGAAACTGGGCTGTAGCAGCTCGTTGTGCCGGCGTGCAGCAGAGTGCTTGCTGAAGCAATGCAATAGGGAAGCTGTTGCAGAAGCTGATTGCGCCACTACGGAATGAGAAATCCTGCTTCTGGTAACCTCCTGCAATTTGGCTTTTATTTGTCACCCTCAGAAATATTCTATACCAGCTGTTCCTCCAGCGCAGAAGCTGCTGTCCATCTCACCCCTACCAGCATTTGGCCCCAAAGCAGACAGCAAAACAAAGGGTGTGCCTGGCTGCTGCATGGCAATCCGAGCATGGGAAAGTTTGGAGCTGAAGATGACTGCTGGTCCAGTCTGCTTGCCTGTGGGGATGGAGCTCTGGGACTCCAGGCACGGACCACATGAGTAGGGAATGGGGCATGGTAGAGGTGTCTTGTTCTTCGCACATTTGGAGGAGTTGCGTTGATGTTCTCTTCTGGTTTGATGTTTGCTGCAAGGACTGGCTCGGCGCCACCCAGCTGATGTCTGGTTTGCTGATTAAGATGCTCCTAGTTTGACAGTGTTGGAGAGGGGGGAGTTGGGAAGGAGGGGTGCTGTCTGGAAGGTAGAGGGAGTCAATAACAAAGGGAAGGCATGAGGAACCCCATCCTGCCCCAAGGAGGTGATTAGGACTCTGCCAGGCAGCAGATACCTCTTTCTCTGTGTTCCCTGGATGGTTATCTAATCCATGCAAAAACATGCTGTAGTGGAAGCGCCTGCGTGCTGCTTGGCTGGATGAATCAGAGCGTTAGAGAGCAGTAACCCATGTAGAACTTGGCCTAGCTGCTTCCTAGAAAGGGTAATGGTTTTCTCCTCTTTCCTGAAGGAGGCAACTGGGCTGACTGTTTTCACTTCAAGGTTCATCTGCTGCCACGGTGCCAGGTTGTAAATGCCAAGGGCAAAGCAAATAGGATAATGTAGTCCTATTCCTAAACTCTTGGCATCAGTCAGTATGACAGAGGTTAGGGCATTCTCACAGAATGGTTGAGGTTGGAAGGGACCCTTGGAGATTATCCTGTCCGACTGCTGTGCTCAAGCATAGTCACCTGCAGCCAGTGGCCTAGCACTGCATCCGGATGACTTTTGAGTATTTCCAAGGATGGAGACTCCATAACTTCCCTGGGCAGCTTGTGCCAGTGTTTAGCTACCCTCACAGTAATTGTTTCCTGACATTCAGAGGGAATCTCTTCCTGTGTTTCAGTTTGTGCCCATTACCCCTGGTCCTGAGCACCACTGAAAGGCACAGGTTCCATCCTCCCTTCAGATACTGGTGCACAGTATAGAAGCAATCCAGGCTCTCTCAGCCACTCCTCATAGGAAGAATGCTTCAGTCCGTTAATCATCTCTGTGGCCCTCTGCTGGACTTTCTCCAGTAGCTCTGCATCTCTCCTGTCCAGAGCTGGACCCAGCGCTCCAGGTGTGGCCTCACCCCATGAGATCTGTTGATGCTGTGTTCACCTTTCAGGTGTGCTACTTGCAAACCTTCATTCTGATCATGCGTCTCTCCCTGGACCTCTTCTATCATTGTGTTAGCCCTATGGCAATGAGTTGGCTTGCCTGTTCCAAATGCCAAACACTTCAGCTCTTCTCCCTTAATCCTTTCCTTCCCTGTTATGCCTGAGTGAATTTTTACCTGGTTTTGTAACATATACAAAGGGGCAACAGTTAAAGTGGGAAATGGACAAGTGAGCTACTGTATGTGCTTCTTTCTGGGAATACTTATCTGTCTCTGGGTATCTGGCCATGTAGCTTTGCCTTCTTTTCCTAGGAGCTTGCATATTGGTGAATATAGCTACCATGGGACTTAAGTACCATTTGGGCTGTCTCCAGGCATAAGGCAGCAGCCTGAAAATCTGCTGAAACCTCTAAAAGCTGGTTCCTTGAGATGCTGCTTTGAATCATGGAAGTGTGGGGATTAGGTTGGTCAGAGTGATCTGGAGTGCAACAAAGCGCTTGAGTGAAGGGAAAGGAAGATTAGGGAAGGAAATGGGGCTGAAGTTTGAAAAGGTATGCGTTGAAGGCAAGAAAAGACCTGTGGGGAAGACGAGACTAAGAATGCGTAGAGACAGAGCTGGAGAAAGTAGTTTTGTTGTATTAAGATCCCCAAAGGGACAATAATAGCATCCTGGCACCAGTGGCAGTAAATTATGAGCCTAAGGTTAAAGCTGATGGCTTATCATTTAGATTGGCAAGCTTGCTGGCTACCTTCCCGACCCTGCTGTCCTTTCTTCTCAAAGCTCTAAAGCTTGGTAAGAAGGAATTAGGCTAAAGCCAATTCTTTGGCTGCAGACCAGAGAGAGGAGATCAATGGGCATATGGGCACCACTGGCATGTGTCCTTGAGATGTGGCTTAGGGAGAAGTCTTGAGTGAGGGGGGGTACTGTGTGAGGCTTGAACTCCTGGTGTGACTGAGGGGTAGGTAGGCCTGGAGGGAGTAAATTTGGGGGTGGTAGAGGAGAGTGTTGTCACCTGAAAGTAGCTGCTGGAATATCTGCATATGTATGGACAAGGCTGGGGTCTTGGTCTTGATCCTTTTTCTCTCCAAGAACTACAGAGAATGATTCCTGCTGAG
>JAOEHY010016592.1:0-12745 GCA_025447955.1 Psilopsiagon aurifrons | reverse complement strand
GCTTTATCCATGTAGTAAGTAGCAGAATGAAACTTGCCACTGAATTTTGTTTAATTGCACTTGTACAACATCATATTAAAATCACTTTTGCTGATGGTGAGTCCTTGAGCGACCCTAAATTACTCCTCTGTGACAAACTGGCATAGTTCAAAGGGCCCTAAATCAAGATTCATGACAACAAATAGTGTGGAATTGCAAAAATTACACAGTCCATTTGAGCTATGACTAGATCATGGCTATGGCAGTGGATGTTCTTAGTCAATAGATTTAACTTCTGGTTTAAGTTAAAATGATTTTTTTTCCCTGGCTTCTCTAGGCCAGGATTTTTTACCAGACATCTTCAAATCTTTCAGAAAAAAAACTGTCCTCATTTTTATCACAAACATGAACTAATGATGATATTAAAGGAAAAGGTGATTACCAAAGCAAATTATTTTACTGATGAATCCTTAGGACTTTGAAATAAATAGTACTTAGTAAGACAGAGACTGGAAGTAAAGTCACAGAGTAAGAATGATTACCTTGTAGAACATGCCAGAAGACAGCTACATAACTGAACAACCCACAATGCAGAAAGGTATTTCATTAACATTCCTTACATAGGTATTACATAAATTCTTGCAGTTTTGTTTTCCAAAAAAGGCTATCTGAATACACATCAAGCCAACACTATTTTATGCTTCCTGCAAAATCACATCAGCTTGACAAATACTGACATGAAGTAAGGGTTTATTAAATTAAAGGCAATTAAAAAAACCCACTCAAATGTCTAAACTGATGTGTGGCAGAACATGTATTATAAAGCTTAGTCAGCTAATTTGCCTCAAATACGGCTGCACCAATATATGCAAGCTTAAAGGCACAACCCAAGGCTTTAAAATCATCCAGAGGAAACACCTTTTAAGACATAATCCTTTTTTTTGTTAGTGTGCATAGATATCTAGAATAAACGTGTGAGTAGGAATTTATAATCTAGACTTCTGGTATAGTCTGTGCAATAAAAGTTGATGATTACAAGGCAAAATATGACTGGGGGTGTCATTACAGACAAATAACCAAGTCATATACATACTGAAAATCTGAATGGACATAAAATAGCCAGGAAATTGAAGTTTGGCACCTTATATAATCAAACTGAAGGTTGGTTTTTGTGGTTTCCGCTCATTTAAGCCCATTAGCAATCACATCCAAAAGATGAAAAGAAGAGCCATGACCAATACTTAGCGCCAAAACTGTCATGCATTATTAGGCCCTTTGAATGAAAGTTGTACTAAGATTCCCACTCCTGTACAGTGTTAAAAATTAATGATCAAGTTCTTGGTGCCACAAGCTCAAGAGTCTTTAAAAAATAATGCAGACTATCAGTACCTTATTTTTCCCACGTTCCCAGCTGTATGACAACTATCATAGATAAAATTGTATTAAACAGTTGTTTCAAGTCCCCTTTTGTTCTATTACAAAACAGGTACCAGAAGATAGATGAGTGACAGGCTTGCACATAAAATAAACTGGTCTGTTGGCCAGTTTAATCTGTTGTAAGGGTTACATTCTCAAAGTACCAAAACTTTTTAGAGTTGAAAAAATATGCCTTTTGGTGAATTCATTATCTCTCTACCCTTCTGATTTCTTTCAGCTTTTAGCATATGTATGCATTTCCCTAGGGATAAGCTAATGCATTCCTCAATTCCTAGATTGCTCTAACAAGAAGAATGGAAGACAATAACAAAATGAATTCCCAAACCCATTCTAAAGCATATGAGCTTTGAATTTTAAATATTATGTTGCTTCAAGGAAAGAGCTATAAACAGAATCTTCTGAATCAAACAGAAAAGCTTTGGCTTGTAGAATAGCTCCCTGTTCTCTCCTCAATCACCAGTCAAATTATTTCATACTTGTGTCACAAGCAGCAAATCCATGAGGAGGTCTTTCAGAAAATAATTAAGAACAAAGAACCCTGAAAGAATATCAGCTATTTTAGATGGGGCGTAGTACTATGGAGTTTCCAATTTTAAAATGTGAAAAAGACTTAAAAAACCCAAGAATATGTATTTATGCTTCTTGCTGTCAAATATTTTGGATTCTTGTCAAGGATATGTCATATTGTAAAAACACAGAGATTGGAAAGCATATAGTAAAAGGCTGACTCATTTGTCAGATTAATGACACTAAGTCTTGATGTCTTGGTAGTATAGATGATATTACACTGTTTCAGATTTTGACCTTAAACATTTCCCAAGGAAGTTGTAGTTCCTTGTATGAATTCACAGACATGAAGCTTGATTTTCTTCTTAATTTGCCATAGACCCTGAAAAAAACCTAGTGTTTCATGGGTGACAAAGTTAAAAACATTGATTTGCTCTAAAAAATACACGAATTGAAGTAAGTGGTCTGCTCAGGGTTGCCTCAGGAATCCTTACAACTTTAGATAGATAAAATTTAGGCACTACTATAATTCAGTCTTGTAGGCAAGTCCTAGTGTCAAGAAAGATCTCAAGATATTTGGAACAAAATTGCCTTCTTCATATTCCTAAACTGGAAGTTTCAAAGCCCGACAGATTAGCTTCTGTTGACATTAACACATACAGATGGCTGAAGCAGCTGATGCAAATCATATAATCCCAGACGGGTTTGGGTTGGAAGGGACCTTAAAGCTCATCCAGTTCCAACCCCTACCACGGATAGGGACACTTTCAATTTGAGCAGATTGCTCCAAGCCCTGTCCACCCTGGCCTGAACACTGCCAGGGATGGGGCAGCCACAGCTTCTCTGGGCACCCTGTGCCAGTGCCTCAGCACCCTCACAGGGAACAACTTCTGCCTAAGAGCTCATCTCAGTCTCCCCTCTGGCAGGTTAAAGCCATTCCCCTTGGCTTGTTCCTACAGGCCCTTGTCCAAATCCCCTCTCCAGGTTTTCTGGAGCCCCTTCAGGCACTGGAGCTGCTCTAAGGTCTCCCCTTAAGGAGCCTTCTCCTGTCCAGAATGAAGCAGCCTCGCTCTCCCAGCCTGCCTCCAAAGCAGAGCTGCTCCAGCCCTCGCAGCATCTCCGTGGCCTCCTCTGGACTCTCTCCAACAGATCCATATCCTTAAGTCCCTGTACAAAACTGCTCAAGAATTAAGAATTAATTTATACTGCAGTTCAAAAGCTTTTCATACAGGTAAAAGCCTAGAGGTGCTTTAAATTCAATGGTATCACAAAGAAAACCAGAGAATTTTGGGGTCCTATTTTATCTGTCTATCTGTGAGGTATTCTTAGCATTGAAAAAAATCTCTCAAAGTGAGTGCTTCTGGGAGCTGAAAAAAATCACTGACATTTTTGATAGGTCCACAATGGACACAGCATCTAAAATGACAAGAAGAGACATCAGCTTGTACTTTGAGCAAGCCCATGCACTATTTCTGTGAGACCAATGTAAATAAACTTAACTGTTTATTCTTCTAATAGAATCGTGACATCTTTAAAGGCTTTCTTACTCAGGTTATATGAGACTTTTTGGAATAATACCCCATGCTGCAACATGGTTCCCAATTCTTAAGATGGAGAGGCTTTGTTCTTATAGGAGTCCGACATCTTTGAGAAAGAACATGGAAAGATGGACTCATACACACCTACTACTCTACCAGAAAAAAAAAATGTTGTTTTTTTAAGATTAAAAGTACAATATGTCTAGGGGGAAAATAATTTCAAGACATTATGAAGTAATGAAGTGAGAAGCAAAATGCTACTGTGTAGATACACTCTGGGACACTTTAGTTAACTGCTGTGAAAACATTAGGCATTTTAACCTTCCTTTATAGGAATCAAAATTCAGACCTGTAGTAGTTTGTCTGCCATCAAGAAAAGTACTCAGGGCCAAAAGAGATCTCTGGCTCCACCAAATCTATCACTTCTTTGTTTTTAATCAGAGACATCTATACTATGCAATTTCAATCCTAAACTTACCAAATTTTATGCTAAAATGAGTTACAGTGTTTGCCTTTTATGTACATTGGTAAAAGCTAGACACTCACTCTGTTGATAGCTAGAAGCTTTCCTGTTTGCAGTCCAAATTATTTATAGCAAGTTTCTGTTCTGCCAACACTGCCTGATTGCTCATAGGGCTGTACATCCTGCTCAGCAATTTGTGCTCTGATGTTGGGCCTGTAGGCTGGCTTTCATCAGAACATCTAGTCCCTGATCTGATGAAGTTATAAAGAGACCTAGTGGGTTTTGGTAAAGTTAGGTCTTTTAGAAGGTGAGATACACGTCTTTTATTAGACAATTGAATATGGTTTACTGTCAGTCCATGAGGTTGAATTTGTTTCTGTTTGCTTAGATTGATTCAATGGACACAAACTTTGTACTAAAATCTTCCACATGGGCCTATATACTTCTAAGAGCATTAGAATGATATTACTGATTCAGGCAGACTTTGACCGAACCTCTGGACTTCCACGTTACTTCCAAACAACAGCCACACTACTGAAATCACATTAACAGGCTAGTAAAGACCTCAGCAATCTTTCTTCTCCTGTTTTATAGACACTATATGTGCCAATCTTCATTTATAGGAAACTATCTCATTAATTAGAACAATCCTTGCCAGTGACTTGCCATTTCATTTTAGTCCAAAATGCAGGTTATCACGTCCCCCCTCCTGAACACATTAATCTCCTTCAGTTGATAGGGTATAAAAATCTATTATTCTGCACAGAGTGTAACTCCCTCTCGTTTCCATTGTGTCTGCCCTTTAACAAGGTAATAAAACAGTAGTAAAATAGTCACCCAGAGAGAGGCCAGATATGGAAGTCAAGCTGAGTTTCACTGTCCAAAGGGAAGAAAGGTGAGTTGGAGGCAGAGAGTGTCAGATTCATGTGGATTTGCTCAGGGCTGCCTGTTTGATCTCCCTGATTAGGGACCTGGACTCTGCATTTGCTTTGGGTTCGCTTCTCAGCAGACCAGAGAACCAGAGCTGTTAAAGCAGCAGGGCAGGTGGAGAGATCACATGTGGCAAAACCCGAGAGCCACAGAAAGTCTAAATGAAAGAGGAAATGCCTAAACCTCTTTAAAAATATATTAAAAATACAATTTTGGCAAAATATGTTTGAACTAACTGCTGATCAAGTGATGCTTTGTGCCTTTACAGAAAGGTTGTGTCATTTTAATGCTTTTGAATGGAATCCTGTCATTGTATTTAACTGACCTAAAAGAAACAACAGCTCAGGACACAGGATTTGGAAGAGCTTTGTTTTTGAACAACAGCTAGGAAAGTTTGTGGAATTTAAGGAAGAGGGAAACAATGGCAAATATTTTGTGTCCCTTAACCTTCATAGATTGAAATTTGAGAAGAGACAGACGCACTACAGCAAATTAATTTTCATTTCTAAATGAGTTAGGATTCACCACCAACTGAGGAACCAAACTGCATAAACAAAGTTCATCTCAACCACAAGCAGTGGTTTAGCATGCATCATATTCATGAGCCAGTATGATGCAGTTTTGGTGGTTTATTTAACATATTCAGTAAACTAGTAAACTAGTCACTTGTGACTTCAAGTAACTCATTAGGCCACAGTAACTCAATCACTTGCAATTATTTCTCCTTATCCATACTGAACGATCTCAGAGAGACTTAAGAAGAGACAGCAGAGCAAGAAGGAAAGAAAGGAGTGGTACAACTAAAGTGAAACTATCTTGATGAGAGTAAATGTCTTAAAAATTATTGTTAGGAAGCTAACAGTGTTTTTGTTGCTGCTCTAGAAGCAAGTCCTGAAGTACTACACAGCAAATCAAGAGTTTAAAACCATGTGTTAAAAAACTATGTAATGATTTCTTTCCATTTTTGAGCTAATAGTAAATGTCTTGTGAGAGAAATGTCACAGAATTTTGTTGGGAGTCTACTGTAATGTGAGCACTTCAGAGGGATAGCTGCAAAGGCAGCTGTTGGTTTTGGCATTCTGGGAGCTCTGAGTGCCTGGACTTGCAATCTTAGAGAACATCTTGTGGAATACTTTTTTGTGTGCTAGCGCATCACTTGGTATCAGAATGGTTCCAAT
Organism: Psilopsiagon aurifrons; assembly: GCA_025447955.1. Lineage (NCBI taxonomy): Eukaryota > Metazoa > Chordata > Aves > Psittaciformes > Psittacidae > Psilopsiagon > Psilopsiagon aurifrons. Next base: position 6,713 of record JAOEHY010016592.1, on the reverse strand, counting down.
TTGGGTCATTGGACAGACTGAAGACCTCAGATCCATAGAACAAGCGTCTGTCACTTCAGCTGCCCCAGTGATGGACAGCTGAAAGAGGTTGATTTCCATCACACAGCCAATGATTAGAAAAAGAATAAGAATACAGTTTGATGGTGGGATTTACTGATGGTGACTGACAAAAGGCTAAGAAAAGACAATCTGGAGTTTCTCCCAATGCAGCAGCTCCTATCACTGTCTGTTTATACTTTTCCTGGTCATGACAACGTATCTCCTTCCTTCCCACCCTTTTCAGTAACTTTTTCAGGATTGCACTTATAATTTCTTTTTGATTATTTTTTCAATAATTCTGCACATCATTGTCACACACTGATTTCTTTCTCACAGGTCTCTGTTTTCTTTTCATTCTGTATATAATATTATATATATAATGAATACATTCATTATACAGTTTCTATATAATGCTTTTATTTATTTCACATATGTATTATTTCTCTTCTGCCTTCTTGTCTTTTACATAATCCAGAGCACTTTGAGAAAAGCACAAATATGAAAAGTTGAGTTCAATTAAACAAACATTACAGGTTAGTTTAAAAAATTGCCAGATAAAATATTTAAAATATTTAAAAAATCAAAGCATAAGGCATAATTTAATAGGAGAATGCCTAGAAAACAGAAGTGGGTAATGACCCCACATAGATGTGACATTGTGACATTGCATACTACTGAAATCACTCACATAAAAATATACCTGCAGATGCTAAAATATGTGGAACTTAAGGACATGGTTTAGTGGTGGCCTTGACAGCGTTGAGTCTGTGGTTGGACTCGATCTTAAAGGTCTTTTCCAATCTGAATGATTCCAAGTTCTATGTATACATCCATACAACCCTGTTTACCCTTCTGTTCCTCACTTCGTAGTAAGCCAGTCAATGCTGGAGTATTTATGCTACAAATAGACTACTAATTCAGAATTTCAGCGATTATTATGATGTTCAGTTGCAACAAAAGTAATCCATGGGCTGACAGAGGCTCTCAGCTTTGTAATAAGGTGGTAGATACAATGAGAAGGGGTTCCTCAGTACCTACATGATGTAAGAAGTTATACAGTAGAAAAAGTGGTTTGTACATATTGTCAAACTTCCCAAAGCTTACTCTGAACATGTGCAATCTTTAAGCTTAAAATATATGTGTTTACATATATATGTATTGATAAAATTTGAGACATTTTTACCACTGCCCTTGACAACTGGACACCTTTCAAACTTATGGTCCAATTTCAAAAATTGGAAGCACCAGTATTTCTATGTGGTTGGACTGTAAATACTTTCTAAAACATTTTCCACTCCTCTTAGTCTTGTTATTGGAGAAAGCTGAACTGCATTACTTGAAGCTTTCAAAATCACATATATTGTGAGGCAGATGTCTGACAGAGGATACATTATGCTGAATAGTTTAAACACTTTGTAAAGCTGTAAGCCTGTTTTAAAGTCTTACAAGTGCAACTATTATGTTACACTGTTTAGTTGTTCTCACCAAGGAACCCTGTAACAACCATGTGTTGGGCTTTCTCCCCCTGCAACACCCATCTCTACGGAATGCAGACAGTATTTTGCAATTGATACATTGCGTTCAAGCAATCTCAACAAAACTGTTTCTTGTTTGCTTTCTTGCTGATAAACCATTCAAATGCACGGGTACCTGTAGATCTCTTCAGAGTTTTAAGGTTTAGTTTGGATCAGACCAAATGACACATTTTTATTTCCACACCAGAAACTTAAGTTATTATTACTAATCAACTTTTAAATTCATGTCCTTTAATAAATCTAGTGAAACCAGTCATCTCCTATACACCAAAGAAACTAATTATCTTCCATGCAACTATGAAAGCAGCCTCCAAAAATCCTATTTGAAAGTTGCAATGAATCAAATACTGCTTTTTTTAAGGGAGAACAGGATTTACGCTGCACAGACAAACAGGTTTTAGGAGGACTTGTCCTTCCTGAATGCAGCAGCTAGGAAATTTTCTGTAAAATACTTACCAAGTTGACAAGGAGTCAAACTCTAGTTGGGACTCCATGCAGTTGCAATGATGCCTGGCATATTAATGAACAAAGAGAGGAGTATTTCTCCTCTGAAGCAGGCAGCTACAGATTCATCTTTTAGAAGACAGAGCAGTGTTTTCCTGCATGTTCTCCACAGGAGATGGAGAAAATATCTGTGGCCATGACTACGTTAACAGGAAGGTATGAACTGATGGTACTGGAAACAGCAGCCCTTTTCCCCCAGGCCTCAAGAAAAAGTCTGTGTTTCATTACAGAGTTGACTTTGGAGAAATAATGTAGAATCGTGACTGCTTATTCCTGATTTCAGTACAAGAGCACTAGGGTCTCTTTCTTGGCATTGCAAATGTTTATTTGGATCAGGTTGAGCAAGTCTGTTTATATGGCTAAGAATGAAATCTTCATAGAACCAACAATTCTCATGAACCTATCACCCACCAGCAGTTAGCAATAATGAGCAGAAATCAATTCTCTTTCTATTGGATGTCCATTAGGAGAGCTGTTAGACTGTCTCATGCTGAGTACAACCACTTCCAGCCAGTTCAAGTCAGATTCTGTCGGTTTCACAATGGCCCCACCGCAGGACACTTCCACATTACAAAAAAACTCACTGTCTTATCTTTGAGCAGGGATTTAAAGAAAGTCTTATGCAGCATGAAAGCATGTAACATTGCCCTTTTGAAAATAATGAGGTTTTCTACTATTCGACTTATCTTTGCTACCAACAAATGACAAAATCTGATGAATTAATAAAGTGATTTCAAGATGTGTGATATAAACCTCAACCCCTATTTATCCTGATTCAGGGTGGATGTACTACTTTGTTTCTGGTCTTTCTACTGTATAGTACTTATCCATCTTGACTTTAGTAATATCTTTTTGTTCCTGGGACAGTTGCATTTTCAAATGTAGTTATGAACCTGGGCTGTGTTACATACAAACAGAACAAGAAAAAGCAGTTTTTGTTCTCAAGAGTTTACAAATCAAACCTAGAGGTAGATTTGATAATTACATCAGGTGATTTTCTTACATCTATACTGCTTTGGATACATTAGGTTTCACATCAGGCCATAGTTCTCAATTAGCTCTAAACAAAATCAAACTCAGCTGACAGCTTGCACATTCACATTTTATCTAATTTTGCAAAATCATAATAGTATGAATCTTTAAATTGCCAGCAATCTTCTTAAAATAGATAACAAAATTCTTCGAATTCTTTAGCTAGTTTCTGAACATGTGTTCAGACATGTTCTTTAAACCCTGTTCTGCCTTATCATAAGTCAAAGGTGTGACACCCTTACAGAATAGTAACAGGCTTTGAGCCCAAGTTCTCATTGTTTCATGGCAGTGTACATGGCATAGTTAAAGGCTACCATAAGCAGGGAGGAGTGTATTGGCTGAGCTGCATTTTTTTCCAGCCCAAACTAGAATCTGAGCAGTCTTTTACTGTGTAACAGCTATTCAAATCTAAACTCTACTAAGATTTAAACAGAATTATTAACTTTCACAGGCATGATTGATTGGCCACTGCAAGTTGTTGAAGCCCAACCAATTAGACTTTTAGTAATCAACTGCATAACGATAGGCAGCAGCCAATGATGAGGAACCAGTAAAAACTTAGGCTTAGGAACAAATGAGTTGTAAAGACTCTGACTTATACACATCAGGCAACTTAATCATAAGGAGCAGAAGCTGTGATCTCTGAGTGGGATGTGGGTAATCTGGCTATCATGAAGGTAGCAGAGGCATGATGCACTAATCTTTCTTTGCTGAACCACCAAGAAACAGTGAGATGGTTTGTGTAACACACTGTAGCCTGGAATCATAGTGTGACTTAACTCTTTTGTTGTTTCAGATTTTGGCAAGCTTCTCTAGTGTATGTTTATTGTCCCAAGAAATGTGTAAAATCCATAAACCTACGTGCCATGCTATAGCACAATACCCCACAAAGCTTGGCCAGTTTTTTCTTAGACATCCTTTTTTTACCTCTCACTTTGTTTCAAAAGATGTGCCTGAACCTGTCTCAGCAATTAAGAATTTCAGTTCTTAGAATGGAATTTGAGTGAAGTTAAAATGTATGTAAGACTGGTGGATCTCAAGACTGGGAAGAACGGCACATTTATATAGAAATTATTAAAAGAAAGAGAAGATAGATTGTTGCATTTTATTTTTTGCATGAACAGTTTATCTTTGCAGAAAGCTTTCCAGCAGTAATCAAAGACACTACAGAAGGAAAAAGAAAAGCCAAGCACTTTCCAGCCCAACAGAGAAGCAATCAAATCCTTTTTTTATCATAAACAGTATCGGAAGACCTTGGACTCTACTGCTTGAGGTGCCCAAGCACCACAGGAGGCTGTGGGGTTGGTTTTTACATCATCTCCTATGCATGCCCAACACAAGTGCTTCAATAACCACAAAGTCTGAAGTCAAGAGCGATAAAAAAGCAAGTCACTCTCACTCTCTCCTATAACTATCAGAGCTTGGCTTTCTGCAGACTCCAAGAAAATGGAGCTGGGGGCTGATATTGGCAATTTATCTCCTTATTCACTGCAAGAACTGCTTTATCTAGGCAGGAAGGATGCAGTACTACTGGCCCACAAGTGGTTTCAAAATGGTCTTTTTTCTAATCATTAGCATTCACAACAGATCTGTGACTGATTTGTAGGTCGATGCTGCGCAAAAGGTCTTTTTTCTGACACTTGCAGGAGTCAGGTTTTGGGTGAAGGCTGTGACTACTGTTCTCAAGCACCTAAGAAAGAATGATCTTGAAGGAGAGAAAAAGATGGAGGGTTTGGACTGAATTTGCTGAAGTGACAAATTTGGAGATTTCTAAGTGAGAAAACTTTGTGACACTTGTGTATGCTTATGTGTATATGTGTGCGTGAATCTACATAAAGTGAGAGAGAGCTGGTAGTTCACAGATATATATAGGTAAAGATTTATATTAACGACTCATTCTACTATTTTCTGGTCAGTAGCTGCTAGACCTTGCTACTAATACTACCCAGTACAATGCAGAAGATGAAAATAAAATTAACGTCACCCACTGACCCTTATAATTTTGGGCCTTAAAATCTTTATGAGAGGATTTCCTAGTCATAAAATTTAACACTGTTTTTCATTACGGATTTCATCTGCTTGACTTGCTGGCTACAATAAATAAGATTTTGTTAGATTAATATTACTATGTTTGCAAACAACAACAACAAGTCATATCTGAGTGTAAATTATATCTCCTTTCACTAGAAAAGGGAAATCCAAGCACTGAGAAGAGACTTATTAAGAAAGGCAATCAAATAAAATGTGTGGCTAATGGTGTCAACTCCTTACAGTGAGCATCTTTGCTCTGATCATTTGGAAATTGAAAGTTGCTCAGAATCCTGTGAAATAAAAACATTTTCTTCCTGTTTCATATGCCAGCTTTGGGTTACTTATTGCATTCATCTAGATTCTAATAGCAATGCAGTACTAAGCAGTATCAATGTTGTACTGTACATAGTGATTGCACAAGTTAATTGCCCTTTTTAAATGAACTATGTTTCTTTACACTAAGTACACTGGGAAGCAAAGATGATTAAATAGTTACTTTTATAAACATGACTGTGGTGTCTACTGATTACCTCACATCATCAGTGTACTTTAAATAAAAATATTTTACCTTTTTTTCCTTTAAAATGTGAGAATGAGTCTATAACTGAGTTTAAAGCGACACACATCATGTATGAAACATCAACTACAGTTTTGAAAGCTATTCCTACTCAGATGTTTGGCAATACACTGTATTCATATGCTCCTTGAGGATACTCAACCATATTTTAAGTAATGTATTCTTTTTCACCAAAAGAGTTCAAATAAAAAGTTTACAAGGTCACTTATTTGCTAATCAGATAAAGAGGTGAGACTTTAGCTGAGTGTTAAAAATTGTTTAACATTTGTTACACAGATGTTTTGCCACTTAAACTAACCCATGACAGTCACATTAGAAATAGAAGTGTTAATCTACATCTTCCACAATATAGAGGCTAAAGGCAAGTGTATGTAGCTTTCATATAGTACATCTCATATATCATGCCTATACTGGGTGCAATCATACCCTTTAAAGCCTTAGCCGAGGACGAAGGGCTCAGAACAGTACACACAAGTCCCCTCCTAACTTATACACCTACAGAGCATGCTTAGGACTTAACTCATAAAAAAACAGTCCTTGTTTACAGTGCCTTGCATATCTGTAAATGAACGAAAGCAAATGAATTGCCTCAGGCCAAGTAAAAGACTGGAACAGAAGTGTCCTGTCTCCAGGTGATGTTGCTGTCTGCATTCCTGAGGTTATGCTTGATTTACAGCAACTGGACCTGCCTATATTCATGTCTCTGTTTTGAGGGTTTTTTAAGAAGCACTGACTGCTTTACACTCTTTCAGTTATGAAAACTGAATTAAATATTTACCTGGGTTATCTCTATTGCTTCCATATGAAGATAGGATGAGAAAGTTGAAGCTGTTCAGCCTGGAGAAGAGAAGGCTGAATGGAGACTTCAGAGCAGCCTTCCAGTATCTGAAGGGGGCCTATAGGGATGCTAGGTAGGGATCTTCATTAGGGACTGTAGTGAGAGGACAAGGAGTAACGGGTTCAAACTTAAACAGAGGAAGTTTAGATTGGATATG
>JAOEHY010016589.1:0-11958 GCA_025447955.1 Psilopsiagon aurifrons | reverse complement strand
CCAGTGCCTCACCACCCTCACAGTAAAGAATTTCTTCCTCATATCCAATCTAAACTTCCCCTGTTTAAGCTTGAACCAGTTGCCCTTCTCCTATCACTGCAGTCCCTCATGAAGAGTTCCTCCCCAGCATCCCTATAGACCCCTTTCAGATATTGGAAGTCTGCTATGAGGTCTCCATGCAGCCTTCTCTTCTCCAGGCTGAACAGCCCCAACCTTCTCATCCTGTCTTCGTACGGGAGGTGCTCCAGTCCCCTGATCATCCTCGTAGCTCTCCTGTGGACTTGTTCGAAAAGTTCCATGTCCTTTTTATTTTATGGTTGAAAAGAAGAAGCTTGTATTAGACTACTCTTCTGTGCTAATTTCTATTAAAATTGTTTGAATTCACAAATTCCACTGAATGAGTTGCAGTTAATATTTTAATTCTCTTAATATTAAATGATTTTTTTATAGTAATTGGGTTTTTTTTCTTTATGTTAGGCTTGCATTACTTAAATGAATAGCATTGAAATGTATTGACAGAAATTTATTGTGTAAAAATTTTAACTTTAGGTAAACTTCTAATTTGCGTTTTATGGAAAAAAATCTTTTGCATAAGAAAGGAGACCTGCTCAGTATACACTTTTGTTAAACTCTTACAGTATTCTTTAAACCGAAACATCTGCTGTCACTTAGACATGTATGTAATAAGGGTGCCTGGTGCAAAAACTTGACTAAATGTAGAAGTGATTGTTGACTGGACCTAAACTAAGTGTTATCACAGACAGAGCACTTTCTAATTCTTTGATTTTATGCTCTCTGGGAAAGAGCTCTGTGGAAAAGGAAGTGAGTGTCCTGGTAGACAGCAAGTTAACTGTGTATGAACGCAGTTAAGTGAAGTATTATCTCCACGTACTCTATAAAAATTAAGGCATATGTATAATACTGCATACAGTTTGGGGCCCCCAAGATAGGAAAGGCATGGATAAACTGAAGTGAGTTCAGCAGAGGGACCCCACCTGCGGTTCTCAGAGGGATGGAGCACTTTCCCTGTAAGGAGAAGCTGTAACCCCTGGACTTATACAGAATAACTGGAAAACAGATGGGTTTGACACAGGGAGGGGAAGGAGAGCTCACACCATTCCCCAAACCCAAAGAGAAGTGACTGAGGAATTGGAGACAAGCTTTTCACAGTAATGCATAGCAGGAGGATGAAACTGAAAAAAGAGAAGTTCAAATGAAGATAAGGAGACCCTTTCCCCTGGAGGGGATAGGGCTGGGCAAGAGCACAGTTTTCCAGAAAGACTGTGCAGCTCCATCCTTGGAGATTTTCAAGCCTTGACAGGGACAGCTCTAATCAGCCAGGTCTGAGCTCACAGATGGTCTCGCCAAAGGTGGAAGCTGGACTAGAGACCTCCTGACCTCCTTTGCCACCTGTGACATCCTGTAATCCTGTCATAACAGCACTAGCAATTAAGATGAACAATGAAACAATAATTAATCTTTAAAAACAAGTAGTATTTCAGGAATGCATTGTGACTAAAACCAGGTATTTTTAGGCAGAGTTATGTACCAGGTTGATCTGACAGAATACCACAGGTAATATGCACAATAATTCCTGTTCTAAACTTGTTAAATTCCTAAGCTTTAGGTTTGTTCCAAGAATCAAACCACTTCTCTATTGCTTCTCAGAGGAATCAATAGCAGATGACTTTATGTTGGCAAAATTATAAGCAACCAAAACAGAATCATGTAATGAAGACTGACAAATCTTAGGAATACACAGAACTATATACTATTCCTGTATTGGAATGCCAATATCAAGTTTAACTTGTATTTTCTGTTAAATTTAAATCAGTTATCCTTGATTGAAGACACTCTAGTTCTTTACCTGTTACGGCCTCTCCTGGAAGGATGCCTTGTCTATTGCAGATGTAGTTTCAATTCCTAATGGAATAGTTAAACGGTCTCATAGCGAAGTGCAAGATCCTACAACTGGATTGGGGCAATCTCAGACACAGCTACAGGCTGGGCAGTGAAGTAATTCAGAGCAGCCATGTGGAAAAAGACTTGGGGGTGTTGGTTAATGAGAAACTGAGCATGAGCCGGCTTCAGTGTCCTGGGCTGTATTAAAAGAAACGTGACCAGCAGGTCGAAGCAGGTGATCCTGTCCCTCTACTCTCCTCTTGTGAGACCTCATTTGGAGTATTATTTACAGCTCTGGTGTCCTCAACATAAAAAGGACATGGAACTGTTGGAACAAGTCCAGAGGAGGGCCACGAGGATGGTAAGGGGACAGGAGCACCTCCTGTATGAAGATAGGCTGAGAAAGTTGGGGTTGTTCAGCCTGGAGAAGAGAAGGCTGCATGTCGAGTTGCTGAGGTGACTGTCTCAAGAGGGGACGCCTGCAGCGCCTGATCGAGGGGAGGCTCGGCATCCCAGAGATTCAACTCAGAGCAGCAATAGGCACCAAGGTAGCCTCAAGTCCTCGACAGGCCTTGCCCAGGGGCCCGCAGCTCAGTGGATGCGAGGAGTTGACTCACAGGGGGCAGCGCAAGGAGAAGCGGCACCAGCACTGACTGATTAAAAACCTGCCACAGGGAGCGCGAACGGTTAGGAGCATGGCGAAGAGGGCGGGCTCAAGGCAGGTCGCGCGGGCAGGTGAGCGGGATAGTGAGCACTCACCGTATGACCCGGGCTGGGTCTGGGAGCTCTGCTCTGGCTGCCCTGGTGGTGGCCAGTGTAGGCACCCAGACAGAGCCGATGAGAGGGGAGGATGCGCTGCAGACCTCGGGGTGTAGTGAGTGCCTGCACTGCTCTCCTGAGGTGAGGGTGCACAGCGGGCAGGGCTGCACTCGGTGTTCCCTGGTGGAGGTCCTCCTGCAGCAGGGGCTGAGGTGCGGGATGCTGTCAATGGCCTGAAAGGTGTCAGGGGGCTGAGAGGAAGCAGCACTGCTGCCTCAGAACCAGACTGCACGGGGGCCTCAAGCGTCCACTGTCGCCCATGCAGGAAAGGAGGCCGCTACCCCAGGAAGTTGGGAAATACTAACAGAAAAGATCAAAAAAAAAGGAGGAAGAGGACAGTTAAAAGCAAGGGACTTCCTCCTAAGTCTGTTGTCCCCACTCAGAACTTCTTTGCTGTCCTGCAGGGGGCTGAGGAGGAACCACGCTCCCTCCAGGAACTACCGGCTGATGAGCTGGTAAAGAAGATCACTACTGGTGCTGCCAGGAAAAAGCAGAGGGCCGTAGTAGTAGGGGACTCGACTCTGAAAGGAGCAGAGGTGCCCATCTGTCGACCTGATCCAGTCACAGTGGAGGTGTGTTGCCTACCAGGGGCTCAGATCAGGGATGTTGCAGAGAAGCTGCCTGCTCTAGTAGGCCCCGCTGACTATTGCCCACTTCTAGTGATCCATATGGGTGCTACTGATACAGATAGCAGTAGCCCAGAGAACATAAAGGAGGACTACAGAGCTCTGGGAGAGGTGGTCAGGGGCTCTGGAGCTCAGATTGTCTTTTGATCAATTCTCCAGGATACAGGGCAGGACCTTAAAAAGGCGAGGAGGATTGGCCAGGTTAATAAATGGTTAGAAGAGTGGTGCTATAATCAGGGGTTTAGGTACCTTGAACATGGGACTCAACTTAGTAGGCCAGGTCTACTGGGGGCTGGTGGAGTTGATCTGACAAAGGGAAGAGTGGATTTGGGAGGAGGCTTGCCAGGCTGGTCAAGGATGCTTTAAACTAGATGTGTTGGGAGAAGGGAGCATGGTTCCATCCCAACACACACAGTCACTTGCCAGCACCTACAGTAAAGCATTCGGAGCAATATTTCAGCTACTCTAGCTGGTGAGCCGGCTTCAATTGGAGCTCAGCTCAGATGCCTCTATGCAAATGCCCATAGCATGGGGAACAAATGAGGAATTAGAGATGTGTGCACGTTTACAGGGTTGTGATATCGTAAGCATCACAGAAAGATGGTGGGATGGCTCCTATGACTGGTGTGTTGGAATGGAAGGCTACAGGCTCTTTAAGAAAGGCCTCGTAGGCGAGAAGGGGGAGTTGCTATTTATGTTAGAGATAGGCTGGAGAGTATGGAACTCTGTCTGGGAACAGGTGAGCAGTCGACAGAGTGTTTGTGGGTCAGGGTTAACAGGAGAACAGCGATGGGAGACATTGTTGTGGGCACCTGTTACAGACTGCCTGACCAAGAGGACTATGTGGATGAAGCGCTCTATAGACAGATAGGAACAGCCTCACACTCGCAGGCCCTTGTTCTCAAGGGGGACTTCAACCACCCTGATATGTGTTGGAGGAATGATACAGCACGGCAGAAGCAATCCAGGAACTTCCTCAATTGTGTGGAAGACAAATTCCTTCTGCAAGTAATAGAGGAGCTGAAAAGGAGAGGTGCTGTGCTTCACCTCGTGTTCACCAACAGGGAAGGGTGGGTTGGAAATGTGACCCTCCAGGGCAGCCTTGGTTGTAGCGATCATGAGATAATCAAATTCGAGATCCTCAGGACAGTGAGAAGAGCGTGAAGCAAGCTCACCACCCTGGACTTCAAGAGAGCAGATTTTGGCCTCTTCAGGAACCTGCTTAGTAGGATTCCATGTGATATAGCCCTAGAGGGGAGGGGGGCCCAAGACTCTTGGTTGATATTCAAGGATCACCTGCTGCAAGCTCAGCAGCGATACATCCCTACTAGAAGGAATTGTGGCAGGAGGGCCAGGAGACCCCCTTGGATAGATAAGCAGCAGCTGAGGAAAATTCAAAGGAAAAAAGAGGCTTATAAAAGGTGAAAGAAAGGACAGGCAGCCTGGGAAGAATACAGGGAAGCTGTCTGGGAAGCGAGGGACCAGGTTAGGGAGGCTGAGGCCCACTTAGTATTAAACTTGGCTAGGGATGTTAAGGACAACAGAAGGGGTTCTATAGGCACACTGCAAATAAAAGACAGGCTAGGGACAACGTGGGCCCTCTCCAGAAGTTAGCGGGGGAACTGGCTACCCTGGATTTGGAGAAGGCTGAGGTTCTTAATGACGTTTTTTGCTTCAGTCTTTACCGGCAAGTATTCTGACCACACTGCCCAAGTCTTTACAGCAGACGCAGGGACTGTGAGAATGAAGACCCTGGGCATACTGTAGGAGAGGATCTGGTTCAAGACCATCTTAAGAACCTGGATGTGTACAAGTCCATGGGACCTGATGAAATCCATCTGCGAGTCCTGAAGGAGCGGGCAAATGAAGTTGCTAAGCCACTGTCCATCATATTTGAAAAATCATGGCAGTCAGGTGAAGTTCCCGATGACTGGAAAAAGGGAAATATAACCCCCATTTTCAAGAAGGGGAAAATGGATGAGCCGGGGAACCACAGACCAGCCAGTGTCACCTCTGTGCCTGGCAAAATCTTGGAGCAGATTCTCCTGGAAGGCATGTTGAGGCATATGAAGAACAACAAGGTGCTTGGTGACAGCCAGCATGACTTCAATAAGGGGAAATCCTGCCTGACCAATCTGGTGGCCTTGTATGATGGGGCTATGGAATTGATGGACAGGGGTAGACCAGTTGTTGTCATCTACCTAGGCTTGTGCAAAGCGTTCAACACTGTCCCAAAACACATCCTTGTCTCTAAATTGGAGAGACATCAATTTGATAGGTGGACCACTCGGTGGATAAAGAACTGGCTGGATGGCTGCACGCAAAGGGTTGTGCTCAATGGCTCAATGTCCAGCTGATGACCAGTAACGAGTGGTGTCCCTCAGGGATTGGTGTTGGGACCGATCTTATTCAACACCTTTGTTGGTGACATGGACAGTGGGATTGAATGTGCCCTCAGCAAGTTTGCCAATGACACCAAGCTGTGTGGTTCGCTTGATACGCTGGAGGAAAGGAATGCCATCGAGAGGGACCTTGACACACTTGTGAGGTGGGCTGATGTGAACCTGATGAAATTTAACCATGCCAATTGCAAGATCCTACAGCTGGGTCGAAGAAATCCCAGGCAGAGCTACAGGTTGGGCAGAGAAGAGATTGAGAGCAGCCCTAAGGAGAAGGACTTGGGGGTGCTGGTAGATGGAAAAATGAATATGAGCAGGCAGTGTGCCAACCGTATCCTGGGCTGCATCAAAAGGAGTGTGACCAGCAGGTTGAGGGAGGTGATCCTGCCCTCTACTCTACTCTTGTGAGATCTCACTTAGAGTGTTGTGTGCAGTACTGTTGTCCTCAACATAAGAAGGGCATGCAACTGTTGGAACAAGTCCAGAGGAGGGCCTCGAGGTTGATCATGGGACTGGAGTACCTGCCGTATGAAGACAAGATGAGCAAGTTGGGGCTGTTCAGCCTGGAGAACAGAAGGCTGCATGGAGACCTCATAGCAGCCTTCCAGTATGTGAAGAGGGGCTATAGGGATGCTGGGGAAGGACTCTTCATTAGGGACTGTAGTGAGAGGACAAGGAGTAATGGGTTCAAACTTAAACAGGGGAAGTTTAGATCGGATATGAGGAAGAATTCTTTACTGTGAGGGTGGTGAGGCACTGGAATGGGCTGCCCAGGGAAGTTGTGAATTCTCCATCCCTGGCGGTGTTTAAGGCCAGGTTGGACATAGCCTTAGGTGATAGGGTTTAGTGAGAGGTGTCCCTGCCCATGGCAAGGGGTTTGGAAGTAGGTGATCTTTAGGTCCTTTCCAACTCTATTCTATGATTCTATGAAAACCTCAGAGCAGCCTTCCAATATCTGAAGGGGGCCTATAAGGATGCTGGAGAGGGACTCTTCACTTTGGATTTTGACAATAGGACAAGGGTTAATGTGTTAAAACTTGAATGGGGGAAGGTCAGTCTAGATGTAAGGAAGAAATTCTTTGCCATAAACATTGGGAGGCACTGGAACAAATTGTCCAAAGAAGTGATAAATGCTCCATCACTGGTGGTGCTCAACGCTACATTGGACAGGTCTAGTGAGAGGCAAGCTGTTCCAGTGCCTTAATACCCTCACAGTAATCAAGGGGTAATAGTTTTTAACTTAAACAGGGGAAGTTCAGGTTAGCTATAAAGCCGAAGTTCTTTACCATGAGGTGGTGTGTGCTTGCAGCCTAGAAAACCAACTGTATATTGGAATGCATCAAAAGGCAATTGTCTTTCTGGATAGTGAGCGCACACTGCCAGTTTCTTGTTGACCAACATCCTCAAGTCCTTCTCTGCAGGGCTGCTCTGGATCGCTTCTCTATCCAGCCTGTAGCTGCGAGTGGCTCATAAAATTTTCAAAACTTAAATTTCAAAGTTAAATATTTCACATTCCAATAAAGGTTTTAAACAACATTACTTGAAGGGCACATTTTCATTTGCAATGTTTGTCTACGAAGTTGATAGAAATTTTGCATCTGACCTCAGTGTGAATGATCTCTCAATGAAAATGTGATCATGTTATAGACCTTAAGTAAAGTTCTACACTTAAAAAAATCACAAGGATTACACTAATACATGCTAAAACAAACAAGTACACAAAAAGGTTTTTATTTTAAGAAGTGTTTTGCTTTGTATGCATGTTTCATACAATTTTTTTACCTTTAAATTTCTGGTCCTGCAGAACTGAATGTGAATAGCAGGGCATTTGAATGCTGTGCTAATCTGCTGACCCTTGAGTTTATTTTGCATGATAAATAAGTCAGTCTCTGTAATCAAAAGTACTTCCTTGATGAGCAACCTTATTGCTGAATTTCAGTTCCCTACTGACAATCCTTTGTAATAAGTATGGATTATTAAATTTTGATTAACATCAGATTATACTAATTTCATACACCGACATTTCTGTTAATTGAGGATAAATGCACTAGTCTGATACCTCCCCAAAGCAAAGAGCATATTGAAAGTCTCAGCACAAGGTGAAAACTTAATTAATATTCATTGTGTTTCCTGGAAGCTACTGGTTGCCTAAACCAGAGTCTTGCAGATAAAGTTGAAATTGTAGACTCTACAATATCACTATTTGGCACATTTTATTTGAATTATTTAATACAAGTCATATATCTAAAATTATTAGCAAAATGTTAATGCAGTCACTTCAGTCATTAAAGTCTTTCTTGTGATAAACTATGCTCCTGTGCAGTCATTAAAGCCAAATGCTGATTTCCCAGTGAGGAATATTTCACATATACACGACTGGGCTTCTTTTCTAGTAGTATTGATTAGGAGAGGTAAAAAAAATGATATTTTTCTATTTTGATGATTTTCAGCAAGCCTGAGCAAAAAATTTAAGGTAATAACAATTGCAGATTTTTTTATTAATTTTTCTTATGAACCCACTTCTCCCAATGCTTTATCATCATGCCTTAAAATGGCTATAAATGGCTATATTTTGATGTGAAATATTATTATTATAAAAGGTTTCAATTATCTAAAATACGCAGACCTTCTTTAAAATCTTGTGTATCTCATAGTTTAATTAACAGCTGCTTAGCTATCTCTCAATTTAGACAAGGATTCCAGGGACTGCATCTTTTAGATAATGACTACAAAAATGAAGCTGAACAGAGATTTCTTATTTTTTTTTTTTTTTTCCCCCAAGGATGCATAAATTGATAATTTCTGGCAATCTTTTTTCGTTAAGAATACAGCAAATCACATCAAATGAGAAACTTTAACACTTTCTCATCTATTTGGAACTGATTAAGACAAAGGAGAAAGAGGTTGAAAAAAGTGTATGTCAAATTAAATAACAGTTTATTGTGACACTGATTATGAATACAATTATAGCTAATCTCTGGAATATGCATTTCTTAAGTAATCTTTTTTTTGTTTGCATTATCAATTAAATTAGAATGGAGGACAATTGAAACATAATTAGCAAGTCATATCAGATTCATATTTGTGGAAGTTACCCTGAATTCCAATTGTACCTGATTCTCAGGCATGGTAGGAGTTTTAAGGTTTTCTAATTTTATGACATTTTCCTTTTCAAATGCTAGACACATCCAGCCACCCAATATTTTACAATAACAAGTGTCATACCAATCATACAATATGATATCAAACAAGTTGGAAAATCTGTTACCATTTTCTGTACTGATTTGACTGTTGCAGTATAAAATGATTGACAATAAATTAAAATTAATGGGAATTAATTGTAATATAGTAATGAAAAAAACCAATTGGCTGGGTTTATTGCCAATCCCTCCCTGCATAAGTGAATCATAGAACCATAGAATAGTTAGGGTTGGAAAGGACCTTAAGATCATCTACTTCCAACCCCCCTACCACGGGCAGGAACACCTCACACTAAACCATGCCACCCAAGGCTCTGTCCAACCTAGCCTTGAACAGTGCCAGCGATGGAGCATTCACAACTTCCCTGGGCAACCCATTCCAGTGCCTCACCACCCTCACAGTAAAGAATCCTCATATCCAAACTAAACTTCCCCTGTTTAAGTTTGAATCCATTACTCCTTGTCCTCTCACTACAGTCCCTCATGAAGAGTCCTTCCCCAGCATCCCTATAGGCCCCCTTCAGATATTGGAAGGCTGCTATGAGTGGTAAATGTTACCACAAAGGTTCTTGCTGTTTCACAAACTCAGAAATCCACTTACACAGTGATTATGACTTTCATTTCATCAACAGTATTTTTCACCTATTTTTATACTTTGTGACATTTTGCATCAGATTTTTCCCCTGGGAATTTTGTTAAGCATCACTTGACTGAGAAAATAGAAGGAAAAGGGACTCATTCATAGGTATAGCAACTTAATGCACTTACTGCAGCAAAGATAGTATTGTTTAAACTGTGTCTGTCACAGGTGATTGCTACTCTCTTTGTCTACACTTTTATTTTAACAAACATTTGAGAAGATTATTTTTCTTTTTTCACTGAGAAATATATTCATTATTATTGGTATTGAAGTTTCACTTCTTCAATTTAAAGAACATAGGCTGTTCTGCCCTTACAGGAAATATTCAGAACCTACCGGAATCTGTCCCATTGCCTTTTATGGAGAAAGAATACAATTTTAATATTGACGGTATCTGCTAGAGTTCTCAGTGCAGAACCAGAGACTTGCTGGAACATGAGTAGAATGAAACAAAGAATTCTAACTGTGAAATTTATAAAACTACCACTTTTTGTTTAAATTGGATGGAACTGATGCACACATAAATATGCTGTTATACCTGCTCCAGTTGTATATATTTGTATAGGACCAAGCATATGGAAGAACAATAGTGTTATAAAAACACTCTGCATTTATTTGATACAGCTAGCTCTGTATAAAAAACTGTACCATCTGGCCTTTTGCAGTCTTTCTTTGAAGTCTTGTTCAGTTGCAATTGTGAATCAAATTTATTATAGCGTAGGTGTGACCTGCCTATCCTGAAAAAAGCAGCGTGCAAACTGAACAAACTCAGCAATGCTTTGAGAAGAACTTCGTTTTCCCATCATAATGCTCATTTTAGAAGAAAGGAGGGAAGATGTGGTATTACCTTCATCCTGGGCATTTCAGCAAGACAATTGGTTAAGTTACAAGTATGCAAAACATGTTATTATCATTAAATAAAGAAAGTAGATGCTTTGTTCAAGTTCCTACATTTTCTGCAGCTTCATCCTTTCTGAAGATGTCTGCACAATCAGCTTCCATTATTATCCAAATAATAATCATTAATGACTCTAACAACAAAGTTTTCTGTTAACTAAAGAAGGTTATAGTGCCTGGTAATATAGTCATGAAATCAGTGAAAATCTTTTGAACAGCAATAGCTTAATTTTGATCTGTGGTATTCAGCAAAGCTATCATTAAGTACCACTGCTTGTGAAGACGTGCCCTCTAATTCCTTTCTTGGCATTTTCTATTTTGGAAAGTAAGAATTTTGAGTATCAGTATCAAAACATCACAAACATTCTCTAGGATCTCCAGTGGTAATAAGATTGGTTGTAATCGTACATGAAATGGGCTTATTCCTATTAGAAGAGAAGTCGAGGTCTTTTTCAAGAATTAAATTAAGTCTTCCTCAATAAAGACCTCTTTACTTATATTTATGGAATGCAAAGAAAATAACCCGAGCAAAATGTTTCTTTGTTCATAAACTGTGTTGAAATGTTTTAGAGGCATTGCAATTTCTAGCACAATTTAGAAGAACTATAATTTAGAATATATTCTGTTATTTCCTTTTCTGATAAAATACAGAGGCACACAATCCAGTTCGTTTCTTAAATATGATGAAAATGCAACTTGAGAGATATATTTTTTGAATTAGTTTATAGTATATTTAGGAATACAGATGCTAAAATATCATTTTAAGTGCAGTACTTATCCAGAGCAAAATCAACCTACAAAAAGCTTTAAGTTTGCTGGGTTTTAGCAATGTTTTTCATTTTTGCATTGATTGCAGGTTAGAATCTAAATTTCCCAATCAGGCAGCTCAATTGCAGATACAGTCACAGAATTGAACCTCTTCAGGCACAGCTCACAGCAGTGACATGCTAATTCTCCTCAGGCTGGGCACGCAACATTGCAGATATCCAAGCCCCAAATCTTCTCAATGTCAGCAGTAATTTTTTTCTCTCCTTTAAAAACCAAATGGCTTGCTTATTTAAAAATATGAAGGAATGAGAAAAGTGTTAGTAATAGTAGTAGCAACACTTTCATCATTATTACGTACCTGTAAGAGTATCTCCTAAGCTGAAAGCAGTAGCTGGTATTGCCTGTTGACATATATAAGTGAAAGCATCACTTATTCATATGACAATAAATAAATGAGGAAGATCTCTCACCTGCAAGGCTTTTACCACCTAAGCACAGAACTATAACTCTATGGTGATATTTCTGGGAGGGGGCTTGCACTCTCAGATTTAAATACTTGCATTCTACAGATGTCATGGGTTCAGCAGTAGCAGTCATTTTTCTCCTTCTTGGTAGTTGGTGCAGCACTCAGACTTTCAGCCTGAGAACAGTGCTGATAACACCAATGTTTTTAGTTATGGCTTAGTGATGTTTGGTCTGGCCAAGGA
>JAOEHY010016588.1:0-13980 GCA_025447955.1 Psilopsiagon aurifrons | reverse complement strand
AGGAGCAGAGGGAAGAAAAAGGGGGAAGTGAGTGAACAAACTGCGTGGCTGATTTATGGCTTAAACCACGACACCAAATTCCATTACTCCAATCCTATGATTTCAAAGCAGAAACACAGGAACAGTGCTTATGTAAACACAGATGGCCTTGGTATTCATTTGAAGAAAAAAAGCCAAGAGATTTTATGAAAAGAAAAGATAAAAGAAGTTGACTGACTTAGGATGTCTTACTTTTCTTTAGGAAGTAGTTTTGCATGTGTGCCTTCAAACATATTGGTATGTTAAACTCTAATGCCATTAATTTAGTATCACTGCACATACAGTTTCATAATGGGAAGCAACTTGTGTTAGTCCTTCTTCCTATGAACTACAACTCCTAGTTATAGTCTTCAGCTATTTAGGTCCCAAGAATATCTTCAAAGTTTGATAATAATTTATGTTGTCGGTCTATTAAGTCAATTTTACAGCGCAGCTTGTGCCTGCTTCCATGAGACCTGAAGAGTGTTTTGGTTCTCTGTGAAGGCTGTTTGATGTCTACCTTCTTTTATGGTTGACCTTGAAGGAGAGTTCAGTTTGGTAATTTATGGCAAGCTGCATCCAGGAAGACCCATTTGCAAGATTCACTGTCACTTAGCGCTAAACGATTGCTCCTGACTCTGAAGACAATCTGAGTCCCTGACAGGACAATCCCATAAAAAATATTGCCTGGCCACCCAGGTGTCTTTTCCAATTATCTGGAGTAGAAATTAATACTTTTAAAAGCTGCTAGTTTTTGAAAGGTTATTGCAATTTATTCTAGTAGTTTCTTTTACACATGATGATGAATTGGTTTATTACGCTGTTATTTTCCATGTCAGCTTTTTAGAAGATTGAATCATAATGCTGAAACATTAGATTGAATGGCAAAATACTATTTAACATCTGAATAAAACATTCCCTCTAAAAAATTGTGCTCTGTTTTTAATAACAGGTAATTTTATTATCATGTTGCTTAAAGCTGTTGTCCCACATTATTTATTTCTGTGCAGCAAGGAGTGGAGGACTTCCTTTCAAGATGTCAGTGGTAGCTTGGACAGGACACAAAATATATGAAAGTAAAATAATACAAATTGTGAACTATGCTTGGAAGCACAGCAATTCATGACTTCTCAGTATCAGTTTAATATATGGAGCAGCTCCAGGGAGAATAAATGGTTAGCCTCACTTTAGTGGTTTTCTAAATTTAGAAGCAAGGGTTTTTAATGTCATGTTTTATTCTTTGATTTTTTTCTTTCTGTGATAATCTCTGGGTGCTATTTTTGTTCCCCAAATCCTCTCCAACTGATCTATAAAAGGACAGTAATTAGCATTTTCATGGGAATAGCTGAATCTCACTGGTTTTCCTACAGTGAGCATATTCGTATTTATGTAGAGCTCAGCAATACTTAAAGACATAAGAAATTCATCATTTCATCTTCTTCTTTCTTTTTTTTTCCTTTTTTTTGGAAGCAGGGAGAGGGGGATCCGGGGTGGGGGAGGAGAAGGAGCAAAGCTAAAGCACTCATCCTTTTCAATGCTGTATCTGCATGTATGACAATTTCTTTTTCCAGCACGAATTACAAATTTTTGGCTATCATCAGTTCTGCAGGTGGCTGAATACTTTGAACTCCCATTGACTTCTTTCACAGCACAATAAAGTTTCCATCCTGAGGTGCACGCAATGCCTCATGTATTTTTTAATTGGAACAATTATCTCAGAATGGTTTAGTACAAAGTACTATTTCAAAAAGACAATTTCCTGTAGGTAAATGGTGTCAATTTCAAAAGTTGTAGGTTACTGCTAATGAGTGTCTGACACTATTTTTCAAGCAAGCTCATGCACTGATAAAGATTTGGAACTCTGCCCAAATGTTTAGAGAGTAACACAACTACAGCTCAAATAGTCACATAATGGCACCAAAAATGGTCTTCCCTCAAAACCGGACTTCCCTTCACTGTCAGGAACCCTTCTTCAGTTTGCTATGTAAAGTTCAACCAACTGCACAATCTGAGCTCCTCACAGACATTACTGATTTTCACCCTCCGATTCTTTAGACTGATTTGCATGGCAACACAGAAGGTAAGGACATTATGAATATATCTTTTGTGTGATGTAGAGAAATAAGTTAAGTTTACAATATGCAATGTTTGGATTCCCGCTTCATTCCTTCACCACAAGTCCTATACATAGTGCAACAGTGACTAAAGGCAGTATGGTTTTATGAGTAAGAAACATATTATATTGCAGGAGAATAGGTCATGGTTCTTGCCTTAGCTGGGACAAGCTGTCAGTGCTGCGCACGAGACCGTGAAACTGATCTGCCTCTGGGCCTCACACAGACCCCTCTGCAGGAGATTCTGGAATGTGCCACCCCTTTCAACCTCCATATGCTTCAAATATGGCTTCTGAATGTTCGTAGGATGCTGATGAACAGTGATGAACTGTGTGTACATCAACAAGTTCCTGCTTTTACCAGACCACAAATCAGTAAATCTGTGGCTATGTTGTCCAATCTGTTCATTCTTAAAAGTAAAAGCTTCCTCACTCTATTCAGTATATTTCCTAGAAATGCTGGTGGAGATGAGTTAGGAAAGATGGTTTTCCCCACTCATACACATTTTTTCCCACTTTATTATATTAGTGTCAATGGAAAAGGTCCCATATCTGAAATTCAAATCCATGGAGAGATTTTCAGATATTTTTGGTTTAAACACTGAGACTATAGCAATATATATAAATAGTACCCTCTTGTTTTTCTGAATGTCAACATTTATTTCTCCTCAAGATAAATATTGACCTTGGACTTAAACTGATCAGAATTAATGTTTCTGGTCAATAAACCTTGCTATTCCCTTCCACAGAAATCAATACCTGCTTAATATATCAGATTATTGAACAAAATTAATAAATCTAGCTCTTCATGAAAATTTTCATAAATAGTGAACAGTCTAAATTTGGGAGCCTTCCAAAAGTCTCACAACTTACTATATGGACTATTTCAGCTTAATATTAAGAAACTGCTGAACTGTGCATTAAATAAATTACTGTATTGCTCAGGGAGCTACAGTAAGGTCTATTAAGTACTTATTTAAAGACTTGGCAACAGTGAACAATAATAAATAATTCAGGTAGCACCTCTAATCTTGTTTTCTTTCCCCTTAATTGGTTTTACAGCATTGTTTTGACATTTACCCTTGAATTTAAAAAAAAAAAATACTCACAAAATGGAAAATGCATGCTGGGCAGTAACCCAGCTGCCAATTGAGTACTTACATATTGATGCATCAGAACAGCAGAGGAGCTCCACTCTGTCATCCTAGCTGGCAAACCTGGTGTGAAGCAGTATGAGTTTCTGGGCTTGCGGAAAAACTGAGGTGAAGAACTGTTTGTTTTTATAGATGCACATGTATAAGCACAGATTCATTTTAAAATTAGAGAGATATTACATCATCATCTCAGAGACTCCAGAGCAAGTACATAAGAGACCATATTGGATCCATTGCCCAGAGAGGCATCTAGACAAAATTTTGCCAAGAAGGACAGATGGATCCAGAGGAGCTTAACAGCTGGAAAACTCAAGAATTAAAGGAGAGCCAGCACTTGCTGTCCAGGTTTTGTCAGCCCGCTGAGAACTCTAGAGTGACTCTAGCCTTCCTGTGTTGAATTCAAAAGGAGTGTGTCAAGTCATATTTGAATTCAGCTTTTAGAACTGGAGAAGTTGTTGCTGGATTTTACTTTAATTAAGAGAAATTAAGGCATAATTTGGTTTTTGCAACAGTTTTTCAATTTTTTTGTCCAAATATTTTGTGTTAATTGGCCTTTTCCTTGAAAATAAAAACATTTCTAGACAGGATTTCTTTTTTTTTTCTTTTCTGAAGAGAAGAGAGACTAGGTATAGGAAAACCATATATTTCCCTTTCTTTGTGCTTTAATTTTGATTAGTTTTTTTTTGAGGTTATGTAAGATATAAGTTTGTGTGCATGAGGGTAAATAAAAACATACAAGGAAATATGAAACACCAGATTATACTGGCAGTTTTGAGCAATGTCTGAATATATTCCAAGCATTAGTTTCATGAACACCAAATTGTAAAAATAGGGCACATACTGCTTTTAGCTATCATATTGGCACCTTTTGGAACTTCAGATGGAAGTATTAACACTTTTGTCATGCACATAGCACCTCCATGCATATTCATATTGAGACTTCTATACATAATAATTTTTTTCTCTAACAGACATTGTATGGTTTTGTATGTTATCCAGTTTAAAAGAATGATATTTTCCAACACAACCTTATTTTTCTTTAATTAAAAAAAGGGAAAATATCTTTTGAAAACAGCGTTCTTACTGTTACTAAAAAAAGTTAAAGACAAAGAAACCATTAATCAATATAAAACTGAAGAATATGTTTTTACTACAAGGAAAAAGGTGGAAATATTGTTCCTACCTACTTACAGCTTCTCATGCTCACAGCCTTCCACTTAACAGGATGCAATTTTTTGTTTCAAAAAATGCTTCTTTTATACGTAAGCCATCAAGGTGTTCGCAGTATGCAGGACCCATGCAGCTCCTCCCTAAGGAGACATTGTACATAGTAGTGGAAGATAGCAGTAAAGTTAATACATTACTGCCTGACAGTAATTAATTTCCTCTCTCTTTGTTGTGAGATTTAGTCGAGGTGATACATATTCACACCTCCCCAGTAAGTCCAGACACTAAAGGTAAAGCCTACCGCTCTTTTTTCCCATTCAGTTTCCTATATTTGTCTACCAGTAAACATCCTTGTTAAGCTTAATGTTCTTCCCATATTAATTTGTTCACCTATATTAGTTATATTTAATATTTGAATCACCATGAAACTTGAAACAAATCTAATTAGTTTCATCCTTGTTTACAGCCAGGTTATTAACAATTCATTATTAGGATAAAGTAGCTTTTACATACCATATTAAGCCATCCATAAGCAAGGACTGCATTGCTGGCTCTGCTGATAGCCTGCCAAGTGAATTGGGTTAAGTCATTTCACTCTCCTTACTCATCAAGAAAGAAAAGCATTTAACATTAAGTCCTTAGAGGTTTTCTGAGCTCTGGGGAGCAAAACCCCTATGCATTTTTAATATTTGTGTTGCAATAGTGAAACAGTCCCCCAGCAGAATAGCTAGATAGAATTCATCTCATTTGGCACTGGCTGAAGAACTAGGTGTCAGAACCAGTGAGTTAGCTGGTTTACCGTTAAGACTTGCTTTATAGAGAGAAAGGCAACTTTCTACAAGTAACAGGTACTATCTCAAGATGTTATCATAGGCTGAGATAAACTGCCTTTGGTGTGTACCTGTTGAAATGACACAACGTTCAGAGAGCCCCCATAGCTTGCTGAAATTTTAAACCTAGGGAATTAATTAAGTATCTAAATATATGTCCCTAATACATTTTGAGGTGTCCCAGAGTATCACAACTCTGAAAGGTGGAAATCCTCCATTGCTCTTGTATCACATCTGGTAACACCATGCATATATTTTGAATTATTACAGAGCATCTCATGACTATGTCTTGTACCTGAATTACTCTTCTCAGTTTTCGGACACGGCAGTTGAAGGAATTCTCCCTTCTCCCCACATAGCATGCAGTCTTACACATAAGCGCTGTTATAGCGCTTGAACAAGAGATTTCCTGAGAACATGTTTTCACATCAAAAACAATATTTCCTTGAAATTAAAAATACTGTTCATTTGTATAAACAAATACTTTCTCTCAGTCAATTTTATGACTGTTCACCCTAATATGACACTGGTATTTAGCTTGCCTTAGGTAACAAACTTAGTCATGGTAGTAGGACTAAATCAATGATTCTGTGGCTTGCACTCTTAAATTAATTATTCTGGTCTGGTTTTGTTTTCTTTCTTTGTTAAGAACTTGTTCTGTCTGCAAACACATGACTTGTTTACTAAAAGACTTCATCTTTCTCGGAAAGAAAAAAATCAAATAATATTGATCTAATTCTGCACTTGCTAATGACTGTCTCAGGAAAACAAATAATTTGGGAAAAGGAGGTGGCACGTTTGTAGTTTGGCCATATCAATTATCATCTTAATTTCATTAAAGTATAGACAGACCTTGAATTGACCATGCAATTTATAAGCAGTTTGGCAAATAGACCAGCTACCACTCAGGAGAGAAAAAGCAGACCAGTGACTTCGAGAACAGTTAAAACATAAGCCTATAGATTTTGCCTAGAGTTTTAAAAGAAATATCTACAGTGGTTTTGTTTTGTAGCTACAGTGCAAGCACTATGTCATTTGGGCAAATTTATAATTTCCTTTGAACTTATATTTACCAGTCTAACAAGTTTAGCTTTCATATCCTTGGCAAAACATATTGGGAGGTTCAATCTCTCTGATGGCTTAATTCAGTTCCCATTAAAGTCAATGAAATTAGCTTGTTGGCTTAAGTGAAAGATGAGTTATGTACTACACATAGAACATCTGTGCAGGATCAGCTCAAAAGTGTATTTACTCCAGTATCCCATTTCTGACAATAAATATAGTGTGCCTATGGAAGAAGTCTAACAAATAGGCCAAATACAGAGTAATTCTTTAACTTGTACCCTTGCTACTCCCAGTAATCAGTGTTTCAGACACTTTGCAAGATGTATGTCGCAATCACTTCACTTCATTTAACAGCTTTTGATGCTTTTTTCCCTTGGAAGTCTCCAATCTGCCTTTGAATCCACTTATACTTCTGACATTAGCAAAGAGTTCCACAACTGAATTATGCCTTATGTGAAAAAGTACTTCCTTTTGTTTATTTTAAACCTCCTAATGATAATCTTATTTGGTCCTCCCTAGTTCTTACATCCTGAAAACTAATGGTAAATCAGTCTCTTGCTCAGTATCTCTATGCAATTAATAATTTTATAGATTTAAATTATATTTTCCTTCTACCAATATTCCTTTTTCAACCTGAAAAGTTCCAGGTTTTGTAATTTTCCCTCGCAGGGAGGTCATTGCCCAACCTTATTATTCTTTGAAGACTTTGCAATTCTACTTGGTCTCTTTTGAAGTTATGCAACCACATCCTTAGGATTGAAGATGTAGGCACACTAGAACAAACACAGTGACATGATTATGTTTCCTCTCTTATTTTCCATCCCTTTTCCATTTCAAATACCCTGAGCACCAAGCTGACATTTGGCACAGAGATGATGGCCAAGAGCTGATTTTGTGACCACACTTTGGTATGTGTTCCCAGCAACATACATTGGTTTGCCTTTTTCAACACTGAATTTTGTTTGCCATCTCATTTTCGTGTCACATGGTACCAAGAAATTCCTTCTGTAACTTTTCTCAATCAGGGATTTATTTTTTGGTCTAACATGAAATTTTTATCATGCCAACTGCTTCACTGTTCAGCTTCACTATTCAACTCAGTTTCCAAGTCAGTTTTGTCTATGTATAATGACAAATCAAAACAGAGACTTCTTAAAGAGATGGTTATTGCTCATTAGTGATTACATTTTTTTCATCAGAAAGAACCAGAATTTTGATGTAGCCCTAGTGCTGAAGTTTTACAGTGTTCTGGCTTCCCACCTATCTGTGAAAATGCATCATCTGAGATGGGTCTCTGTGTGAACTCCAGCTCCTCAAAATTTTCTTTCTCTGATACATCATCACCCATTCCCTTACCCCAGGCAGGTGAATATGCCTTCGCAATTTTAATTTGGGATTAGTCAAACCAGTGTTTACTTCTTTCAGTGGCAACTGTGAGCATTCGGGGGTGACTCCCTCAAGCCAGTACAATCACCCTTACACCAAGTGACCACAGTCCCATCCTCCAGTGCAGCTGAACTCTATGCTCTGCAGTGACCATGCAAATTCTAGTGCCTCTCAAAGCTCAGTCAGTACTAGCAATAGAGCTTGTCTGAGCAAGGCATTTGACAGGTTCTAGTCTGGGTGGCCCATTTTGGGGTTTGTGCAAGACTATTTCCCATAACCTTTTCATATAAAAGCCTCTTCTGTTCTAGATCTTTAAGTGCTCATATGAGTTAGTATAGAAGGGTATTAGTTTCACATCAAAACTTGTATTACACAGGAATATTTTCCTTCCATATGTAGGCAAAGGCTAAAAGTTGCATGCATTGCCATATCACAACAACTTTTCTGCATCTATCTATAGAAGTGTCTAAATAGTTCCTAACAAAGGCTACATGGAAGCCCACAAAGTAAAATGCTTGTGTACAGGAAAATGGCATAGCTCAGTACAGGAATTAGTAATAGGGGGAAAGGTGAGAGAATCTTGCTGTGCATCAACGATTTCTCCAAATTCCAGAAGGAATTGTGGAGCTGAATCTCTTCAGTCAAAGAGTTAGCGAATAAGCAGTATGCAAGTATGCAAACTCAGTGCTGGGGCTTTCCAAAACATTTTAAAGTCTTGGATAAAGCTTTAGATGTGAATACCAAATCATCAAGGGATTTAAATAGAAAAAAGATATATGAAAAGTAACAGCAAGAGAGCTAGCATACTGTATGCATTACTTGGTGAAAAAGTAGAGATATATTAGGTGCATCCCTCCAGGGAGCTGCGACAACAACAAGCCCCTTGAAGTAAAAATACTCTCTAACATGCTTTGATCAAAAGCCGTGTGGACCTTTTGGATGCTCTCTTCCATCATTGCTGTGATTAACATCATCTGTTCTTTCTGGCAATCAAATAAATAGATAAATAAAACATGCTCAGATGCTCTTGCCTGAAATGTGACAAATATGCCTTGCCAGCAGATGAGAAACATCTTTTTCCCAGAGATGGACCAAAGTCTAAAAGTTGTGAGGCTTTTTTTTCAGTTTATATATGCATGTGAAATTTGGGAGTGGTATACTTGAGTAAAAAAACATCGTGTATGTGAGTATGTCTTTTGGGCAAGAACGGATATCAAACATGTCAGGCTATGTGAATTACTTGATAAGATGAATGAAATAATCTGGCTTTGTATCCTCTTTTTCTCTGAAGAAATTGTGGTTTACTTAAATATTCTATCCATATTTGTCTGGCAGTTTTTTATGCCTTCCTATTAATTTTTGAATCCACTAAGCGAACTTGACAGAAGGTGGAAGTCTCAGTAATAGGTATGAAGAGAAAATAATTTGGGTATATAAAATGGCTAATTTCATTATATTTGCTCCTACTGTGCGGAAGGGTTCTGTGCCTGTATTAAAATGCAATGTGTTAGAAGTCATAGTTATAATGAAAATCTCAAGGTTTAATTCATTTTTGTTGTCTGCTTCATTACCTGCTTTAGAATGATATTTAGAATGCCTCTGTACAGGGATGTGTACATGGACAGCACAGTGCAAGCTGCATGTTCTGTAGTATCTCTGAAATTTTTACATCTAAAGAACAGCTAGATGTCCCAGGTGTGTTGTTGCAGCATTTCCTTTGGGTTAGTTTATCCTTCTCTCCAACAAATTACAAGATTGTACTGTGAACTCCACCTTTTAGGCAGAAGCAGCAACAGCAGCAAAAAAATGAAGAGAAAAAGGTTTCAAATTGCTAAAACTGTAGCATAGCTTGCATTTAAGAACAGCCTTTATTAAAGGTTTACTCATATTGTCTGAAATAATATCAAATGAATACTGTATTTCCTGGTAGATCAGGACATATTTTGAATTTCCTTTCATGTTAAGTGTGAAACACAACTAACATGCTACCTGTCAGTGTAAAGACCTGTCATTTTCTTGATAGTGCGTAGCACGATATGTGTGAGTTTGTGTTTAAAAAGGAAAACTTACTTTAAAGAGGCTAGATATTGGCATATTTTAAAATGTGCACATTACAGCATCCCCCCCAAGAATAATAGTTATTCACGTTAGTTTTCATTTCAAGGAAAAAGGTAACGACTCTAATGATTCAATTTGTTCCACAAGTTAGATGTCAGGCATCAATCAAGGGAGGAAAAGCTACCTGAAGACTGTGGATTATCTACTGATAGTTTTCTTGATGGCAATGAATTACATAGACCTCTAATTTAATCTACCTAGACAATTACTATGCCTCCATGTTTCTTCTATCTCTTCAATGTAGCTCCATGTCAATAGAAATCCTGAAAGTGTTGTCGCTACATTCTTTACACAAGAAAAGCGGATTTATAATTGTGGGATGATTGGCTAACACAGAAACAATGAAAAGGTGAAGGAAAAGTTTTCTTATGATAGGTATGTATATCTGCTGCCCACAACAGAGCACATTAATAGCATAGTTAACAACAACCACATTCACAGGTGCTTTTACAGTTGTTTTCACAACAGTCTTTTCAGATATCCTTTCAGATAACCTTTGTTCTTTTAAAATGCTTTTCTTTGAAAGAAAACATTCAGGTAATTTTCAGTCTCAGAAAACCCCACACTGAAGGAAATGACTTTGCTCAATGCCATGTGAGATTAAAAAAGGAGTTTGCTTCACGCTCAGAGAAAGGACTTTGTGCCAAATAAGTCAGGAAAACACTCCGATGCAAGTAAATCTGATGAATATAAGCAAAGAGAATTCAGTCTGTGGTGAGGAAAGGGACTCAGCTTTCCCTACCTGCACAAGTGTACCTTTTTAATTTGAAGGTCACACACAAAATAAAGTAGTAAGAAAAAAAAATTAAGAAAAGAATATTCATCTACAAACTGCAATTGACAGTTGGCAAGATTACATTGTTGAGTTAAATTAGGTAAGACATTTCAGGTGAAAATTTTTACCTCAATATTTGGGGTAACTTCAAATAATTCAAAAATTAACATAAATTAACATAAGCTTTTTCCAATTAAAAAAAAAAACCAAAACATTTCTCTTCAACATTCTTTAAACAGAATATTTCTTCCATGTGATTGTTCCTTATTTTTCAAACCTTAATATTAGAAAGTCAGTCCATGGTTTGAAGGTTGGAGGTGGTCTGAATATTTGGAGTTGTCCCCACGATGTCTGAAGTCATGCTGAAACCAAATAACCTATTTTAGTTAGGTTTATCAAAACCTATAATGATTTTTATTTGCAAAAAGCAGGTAATCGTTCCCACTTCAACAGAGATGGTAAACTGAATAACATTAGGGCACAGACATGTTTTCCTAGCAAAAAAGCAATTCTTTAATGTTATTTCAAACATAATCAGGAAAAGGTGACAATGAGACAACATTGCCTTATTGCCTACCCATTTGTGGCTGCAAGTCACCTTGCATGAGTTTGATGAAAGACTGCATGAAATATCTCCTAGACATATACTACACTCTGAAAAAGGTAACACGATTAATTTCCACTTTATGATCATCCTAGCACTCCATTCAAATCCTACCCTCTGCCTCTGCCTCTGTGCACACTTATTTCTCTCATACTCACTCTTGTCACTCTTCTTGCTGGCTTCTGTACTTCTGCCCTTTTCTTTGTTCTCTCCATCATAACTTCTCTGTGCTTTTTTCCATTCTCTTTTTCTGAGGCAAAATTCAATACTGGTTCTCTTCTTGTTCTCTGAAACAACCCAGTTATTTTGACTATGAAATACCCATACCCAAAACTGAGGATGAAAAAGACACCAGATACAGAAAACTGAAGCCTGCTTCTTCAAAATCCAAGAAATTTTGCAGCCACAAAAAACATGCTTTAGTGCTAAGAAAAATCACAAGAATTTTAGTAAGGTCAGCATTATCTATCTCATCTTTAAGTCATTCCTTTCTAGTGGAGCAGGGCATGTGCCTAAAGAGGTTAGAAAAGAGAAGGTTCATGTTCAGGTGGTAAAAATGTGCATCTGACCAAGACCAAAAACTAACCCACTCATTTCACTGCCTGACTAATGCCAGGATTTCACTCCAAATCATTTCAGGCTTGTGATGCTGAATTATTTTTATTCACAGTGAGTTCAAAAGGAGCTAATGATTTTCAGGCCCTTCCACAAGTGAGTATTAATAATAAGTTCGCCAGGCAAATATAGGACCTGCAGGAGGAATCCCTCTAGGCAGAGTATCCAACTCCCCGGATAGAGAGGTTTGTCTCGGGGTTGGCACATTGGAAAACAGCTGTACCTGAAAGCTGAAAACTCCTTTGTAATCTAGAAAGTGCTGGTGTCAGGCCAGCTGTGGGGCTGGGGGTAGCTTTGCCCTTGTCAGCAGTTGCTGCAGATTATACAGTCATAGAATCAACTAGGTTGGAAAAGACTTTTAATATCATCAAGTCCAACTTTTCCTTCAGGACTGCCAAGACCACCACTAAACCATATCACTGAGGGCCTCATCTACGCAGTTTTTGAACACTTCCAGGGACGGTGATGCCACCACTGCCCTGGGCAGCCTGTTCCAATGCCTGAGCACCCTTTTGGTGAAGAAATTTTTCCTAATATCCAATCTAAACCTCCTGCATGTGAGAGAGAGTATTTTATGGTGCAACTTGAGGCCATTAACTCTTGTCCTATCAGTTGTAACCTAGGAGAAGAGACCGACCCCCACCTCAGTGCAACCTCCTTTCAAGTAGTTGTAGAGATGCTGATGGCTGCCTCTGAATCCTGGTGCACACCTCTCTAGCTCTCATTCCCCCAAACTGAAGAAAGGACGAAACTAATCCAGACTCTTCTCCCCTCACCTTCAGGGGCCCTTTTCTATGAAAACCTCCCTCACCAGGCAGGAGGAGATGCATGCTCCTGGTAGACAAAAGTTCTGGTCCCTTCCCTGAGTCTGAGCAGTGTGTTTCCTCAGAAGACAACCCTGGTCTGCGCTAGAGCACCACAAACCCATCCGCTTCTGCAGCACTCAGCACTGCCACCTTGCAAAGGACCACCTGGGTGGTACCTGAAGTGTTTTGATGCTATGTGGGATTGCGTGCCATGGGACAGGGCAGAAACACCAGGCTTCACACTCAGGTGTCTAGAGTGAGTGCAGCTCAACAGGTCTGATGGATGCAGGTGTGTCATTTTGTGTGTGCACCTGAGACGGCCTTAGATAATGTGTGCCCTCTCTGCAATATAATTCACTGGATTAATTTCTCTGATTAATTCAGACTATTTTTCCCTTCTATCTAGCAGAGAACATGAGCTACTTTGTATTCTGCAAGCAATAAATCACATTCTCTTCCTGAAGAAAAAAAAAGCAAGGAAATATTTTAGGTTTGCATGTTCTCCAGTAGCTGAAATTTTGAAAAATATTTAGTAGCTTAATTCCCCAAATGGTCTGTCTTATCACTCAGCTGTAAAAGGCAATTTGAAACAGAAAGTTTCATACATTATTTAAAGCCTTGTAGATTTGTTATTTCCTGAAGGCCATTCTAATTTCATGATACTGTTCTCTTTGCTAGAGTTTTCTTAGCACAACTGCCTTGAAGATTACATTAAAAATAACAAATATGTCATACAGATAGTAAAAATGTCACAATTTGGTGGAGGAAATTCAGAGGATACTTGAATGTTAAGAGTAATGTGGAAAACTGATGCAGTAAAGCAGAGATAGATTTTTAATTTCCAGAGACATCAAAAGGATTTTCACTGGTTTGGGTTACTGGTATTATTCTTAAGGGAATGCTTTATCAATTAAATATTTTAAAACTTCCTTATATAGACTGATAAGACAATGGCCCTTTAAATCTTAGAACCATAGAATAGTTAGGGTTGGAAAGGACCTTAAGATCATCAAGTTCCAGCCTCCCTGCCATGGGCAGCGACACCTCCCACTAAACCATGCCACCCAAGGCTATGTCCAACCCAGCCTTGAACACCGACAGCAACGGAGCATTCACTGCTCCCCTAGGCAACCCATTCCAGTGCCTTGCCACCCTCACAGTAAAGAATATCTTCCTTGCATCCAATCTAAACCTCCCCTGTTTAAGTTTGAACTCTTTACCCCTTGTCCTATCACTACAGTCCCTAATGAAAAGTCCCTCCCCAGCATCCCTATAGGCCCCCTTCAGGTACTGGAAGGCTGCTATGAGGTCTCCACACAGCCTTCTCTT
>JAOEHY010016587.1:0-11840 GCA_025447955.1 Psilopsiagon aurifrons | reverse complement strand
GGGGGGAATGATGGGTGGAAGGGATGAGACTGTGAAGCTGTGGCCTCGGAGAGGAAGATCGATTGGGTGTATGTGGGGAGCACAGGGTTTATTTTGAGGAGTGGGGGGAAGGGAGTGTTGTCCATGTACATTATTTCACACATCATAAATTTCATTTCTCAGGGATTTTAGTTTAGCAGTCCAGAAACAGATCACTCCCATGTGAGGTTTCACAGCACCAAACTGTGTACATAAGGATTGGGGTTTTTGTTTGGATTTTTTGTTTTCATCTTCAAGTGCTTCATGTTGGGTGTGTGTCTGTGCCTCTGCAATTGTATGCGTGTGCAACAGTTGTGTGAGGGTGTGGGAATGCCTAAGTTTAGACTGCCTGCCTAAACTTTAGTGAAAACAGTTTCACTAATTCTGCAGCTGTGACCTGACTTGCAGAGAGTGACACATGGTGCCAACCAGCACTCCTGCATGATTTCTATTCCTAGGAACAGGTCAGCCAGGGCATTGCCCAATGCATACCCTGACCTCTTAGGAAAATATACTTAACTTCCTCTTTACAGGTTCAGAAACCCTTTATTACAATTACTGTCTTGTATTTCCACCAAACTATTGGCTTTCCACAGGTCTTGCTTAGGTGTATCTTCTAGAGCTGAAATGTGTCTTTATAACCACCACCTTTCAAATTAATCATGAACATCCTTCACATGTTCCTTTTCTTGTAGCAATAGTAGGGTGACACTTTGGCTCTCTATCTAAGTGTGGATGAAAGATGGAGCCTGCTAGAAGTAGCACCAAAATATACAGTTCTAACTGTTGGATTTGTATATAAATATCTTGAAAGTGCTGACACACACAGTTTTCCTGGCTGCAGGGGAGCTCTGGGTGAACTGCTTGAGACTCCTGCGAGTACTAGCAAATCAGCATGGTACCAGTTATACAGGAGTGAGGACATGCAGTGATGAACTCCCAGTGGTAAAAGAACAGGAACCTCTAGTTCTGCTCTGAATCTGTTTGATGTCTTGATATCTTGTGAATTAAATCCTAGTGTATCAAGTTGCCATATTACTCTAAACTTGAATATTATCTCCATCTGTACACTTAAAACAGTCAACACTATGAAGCAGCTTCTTGAGCAGCTCTCATTCTGCCTTATTACGTACCATCTATGTTGAACATAAGACTTTTTTGTGCAAAAAGTAATGAAACACAGTAAAACTGCAAGAGACCAACTTTTAAAATGAAATTAAAATACTGCCTGAGGACCTCCCTGGAACAAGCTGAGTTGCAAACACTTCAAATTCATATTAATTGGGCCATATGGTCCAGTATTTAAGCAAAGGCATGTATTTTGTTTGGCCAGAGTGTTCAGGAGAGACTTTAGGAAAGCCTTCATGGCCCTGATGAAATCTGTGATCAGCTGATGGAAATGTTTACCTCACAATAAACATGAAAGACTGCCCTGCGCAGAAATGGCACACAGGAGTTCATCACTATGCAGCTCTGTAAAATCAGCTGCAATGCCTGAATGTATTTTGTTGCTCCCCAGTCTCTTGGAATAGACTAAGACAGGCTTCTGAGACATTGCTCAGAAGAAAGGTTGGTACAGGATTTATCACTCTTGAGGAAAATATGCAGAGGAAAAAGGCTTCCAGAAGCCTTCTGGCCACTGACTCTCATGCCAGTGATGGGCTCTGCACAAGGCGAGCCATTGTACTGCAGCCCTGCACAAGTTCGCTGTCCCGCATCTCCCTGTTTCATGGACCATGGTACCCTCAGTGGCAGTGGCAGTGGGACATTATGAGCTGCACTTCTCTTTGGTCTTGTGCAACAAAGATCAGAAAAGATCAGAAAGAAAGACCACCCACACCAGCCCAGGCAGCAATTATAATTACAGAATCGTAGGATCAACTATGATTGGAAAAGACCTTTAAGATCATCAAGTCCAACCATCACCCAGCACCGCCAAGACCACCACTAAACTGTGTCACTAACGACCTCATCTACACAGTTCTTGAACAGTTCCAAGGACAGTGATTCCACCACTTCCCCAGGGAGCCTGTTCCAATACCTGAATATCCAGCCTGAACCTCCCCTGGCAAAGCTTGAGGCAGTTGCCTCTTGCCATATTGCTTGTTACGTGGGAAAAGAGATCAGACACCTTCTTGCTCCATCCTCCTTTCAGGTACGTGTAGTCATAAGTTCCCCCCAAGTCTTATGCCCAAACTGAGCAATGCAGTAGTGTTGTAGGTCCAAACTCAGCAATGCAGCATGGAAGCCAGGATCTGCCTGTGAATGAAGGCAGATCAGGGAGTAGCAAGGGGAAGGCTGTTACATATTAAGCCCATGAGCTGCACTCATGCAGCAATCATATTGTTAACCTGAGGGAGATAACATTCATGTACACTTATGACGGACATGTTTCCCATTGCATTTGATGTCATGTATGTGTGGGAGATGATAGTTTCTATTTTCATAAGAATATTGATCCAAGAGAATCACAGCCAATCAGGACCTTTTTATTTCATCTCTGCAAAACCAAGAATTATGGCTATTTAACTCAGGTTCACTAGGTGACTCATTGTGTTATGTATTCAATATATTTCACATGGGCAATGCTACATCTCTTTTCAATCAGTAATTTAAAAGAGCTGTTTGTGACATGCAAGATACAAACAGTCTTTCTGTGAGCCACTGTCTTATGTCCTGATCAACCCTGTCACATTTTCTTGTTTTTAAATGCCTCATCTTAAAAATATGAGTCAACATATAAAACTTTGAATCTGTGTTACCTTATTAACCAATGACAGTTGACTCTACCCATAAAATATTTACACAGACAGCAGTCTTGTGGTAGTAATGTATTTTCACATTACTTAGTAATTTAAATCATGTCAACTCCTTCCAAATAGTAGAAGCAATCCAAACATGGAACCGATGTTGACCTTAAAAGGCTGCTTCTTTTTAAGTCAGGCAACAATCATTACCAGAGATTATCACTGGGCATTCTTTATACAACTCCTTATCAGCAATGCCCCCAAATATAACTCTAACGAAAACAGTAGATGGAAGAGGCTGATGCTACCTAAACAGCATGTCCTTTAAGGGAGCTTATGGAAGACTATATGGAAAATATATAATTTTAATATTAATGAGGTAAATCAATGACATATTTGACTTTTTTATAAAGTTAGTGAATTGTGTGTTTGGCAGTCTGAACCTTCATCTAATCTTTCTTTGAATCATAAGAGCGTGCATGAGTATGCAAATGCATTTATTTATATTGACTATATGTATACACATGCATGAATGTTTTTATCTAAAGTATGTGTGTATTGGATAGAGTTTTTTTGTTTCTTCTTTGTGTTTTTAAAGTTTGGTTTCTTATTCTGTTTTTAGGGGACCAGGTGTTGGAGTACGAAGAAATGCATCTAGTGTGTGCTTTGGAGTGACACACATACTATGACTTTCTGGTAATATAGACTGGGGAAAAATACCATCCTCCTTTTTCCCATGGCAATCAATAGAACTGAATTTTGGCTTCCTAAGCTGTAGCACATTGACGTAGTATGAGCTGGAGCTGGTAAAAGAATAGATAAGTTAAATACATTTATTTAGTCTGTGGATATTTATATTATGCATGATATCTTTAGCGTGTATCCTTTGGCAGACATTTAGCCCATTCAGCCAGCTAACTCATTACAATGCTTTGTTAAAAAGAAAGAACAATAGCAATAGCAAAATTCACAACAGTCGACCCTTTGACTCCTTCTTGCTGTATCTCGAAGCAATTTTTCAGGGTGTGCAGTATAACACAGAAAGTGGTCTGTCCATTAAAGGTAGTATCTTAATCACACTATTCCCTGCATACTGGAGCAGATTAGAGAAACAATAAAACCTCTGTCATGTACAGGACAGAAAACTTGATAGCACCGTGCTCCTCAGGGGACAGGCAGGTATTGAAGGTTGTGGGGGCAGTTTTTGTGATTTTACTGACTAATTGTTCTGTTACAATACCTCAAGTTTGTTACGTATTTTAATGTTGTAGAAAAAAACCCAAACTCTTAAAATATTTCTTTTTGTCACCTTTATCTCTGTATTTCACCTACAGGTGTGTGGGAATTAAATATCGTCTTTTCTAGAGGACATGAAATATTCAAAAGAATTAATACTATGAATACAATCTAAAGCTGTAGGGACTGTGAAAATTTCAGTTTAAATTCTGACTTTTTTTTTTCTGTTTTCAATATTGTAATATTTCAGTCAGACTTCGACTGGTTTTCATCTTGATCAAACAATCCATTGAAGTATAGAAGTGTACTAAAAAGATTTATGTTGAATTAAAAGGTTTTTTTTTAATATGTGTTGACATTCTTATTGGCTGTAATAGGTAAAGATCACACAGTCTGTCCTGGCATAAAGCAAGTCCACTTGCAGTGAACCTGAATGGAAGGGCATGATGCTTGATGGCAGTAGTGAAAGGGAAGAAGGGGATAGTATGGCATTTGAAGTGATTATTAAAAATACCACTTGCTGACCCAAGGGCAGAGAGCAGAGCAGTGATCTCAAGTGGAAACCAGAAACATCCACCTCTAGTCTTTCCTAGGGACAGAGGGATGGAGATGATTAACATGGGATCTGTGACATGAAAGGGGAAAGAGACAGAAAAGGAGAACTTAACCTACTGATTTCATTAAACTGGCTGTGAACTTGCCACTTAAATGGCAAGAGTACTGAGGAACCCTGGCCAGAGCAGTGTAAATTTCCAGTGTCCAGATGGTGGTAGCAGGAAAGCTGCTGAGAGACTCTGGGACAATTTACATCTAGCTGATGTTGAGTGATTTACAGCAGGAGCTTAGAAGTCCCATGATGGCAGATAACACTGAAGCAGGGACACCTGTGACAGTATGTAATTCTTGTGAGTCCTAAGGATGACGTTTGTAGAGAGAGAGCTCTGCACAGTGATGAGCTCTCCTACAGAAACTTTACCTGAAATGGTCATGCTTGACACAGGAACAAGGCAGAATAATTGACTCAGCTATTTTAGCTTTTATTCTTTCTTGTCAACCATCCTACTCCTCATGCAGACAAAATTCCTGTTTTCAGTGATGTGCTGAGACAGGAGAAATGGTTCTCTTTCTTTTGTAGACCCTTCATTTTCAAAGGTAAAATGTGGAAATAGTCTAATTATTCAGTAAGAATGTAAGCCTAATATTTTAAAGAAATGTAATCTTTCCTTTTAGTCAACAGTGGACACACTTGAAAACAGGCAAGAATATGTCATAAAACCCCCTGAAACAGATGGGACTAATCCTGCAAAAGAAAGCAACTTTTAATTATACAAGTGCATCAATGCTATATTTTTATTTTTCATTTTATTTTTCATTTCATTTTCATACCCATCAGAGACGGCATTTTTCACAATGCTAGTTACTCAGGTTGGAGTTTGGATGATGAGACTAGTAAAGTGTTTACAGGTCTTCACTGAATCAGGTTCTTCGAATGAAACATACGTGGACATTCTGGGTTTTTTTGAAGTAATATGTTTAATTATAATATTTATGATCTAGAAAATCTGACACTGAAATGAAATTCCCTGTGGAGACGGGTATTACAAAGATAGTGTTCAGCAGGGGCAGCAGTTAGAGAACAGAACAATAGTTTTAGATGCAGAATAAAGTAGAAATGTGTGTTCAGCTGGAATTTTTTGAAGTCTGTCAAATATTTTTCAAATACCTATCAGCCTGACAGTCCTATTCTTCTAAAGCAAAGTCCAGTTTTCCTAACTGTGCTCATCATTCCAAGCCTATTCCACCTGGTTGCTCTTGGCTTGCCTTGGATTTTCGGGATATGAGGCAATTTTCAACTGAATGCAGACAGGGTAGCACTGAATTGCTGGTGCAATATCTTATTTCAATATGGAAAATCATCACACAGGAAGAAGCCTAATAAGTCCCCTTTACAATTTCTATCAAGGTTCTCTATGATATAAGAAGGCCAAAGGCTATCTCTGATTGAATGCAGCAAAAGTCATGTGATGGAACTGGAAGATTCCCATCTGAGGGAAATCAGAGTGGCACAAGGAGGGGAACCAGGGACATAGGGCAAGGGGTTTGGAGCCTTCTGCAACTTCTGTTAGTCATGTGTGATAAATGACTATAAATTATTATCCCCTACCTTTTCCTCTTGTTGCAGGTAGAAATTAAAGCCTCACAATATATACTGAGTGAAACTTGACCTGATAAAGCAGATGCCATTCTCTCCCGGAACAAGCTGGGAGGAGTATCAGGAGGTTTTCATTACTGACTGAGTGGTAGATGGAAGGATGCTCCTTATGCAAGTCTCAGCCTTCTCCTGTTTCACCTTCCTGATTCGTTCAGTTGGAGATCCAAATCTTTGCATACAATCTTCCAGATTTGTTCCAAGTTGCATAAATAGTGTATAGCAGAGGGATAAAGCATGAGGCTAAACAATTCGTCCTAGTCATTTCTACTACTCCTGAAAACGTCTATGATATCTTTGTTAAACACTTTGCAGCTCTGGCAGTGTATAAGGTAAGGCTCAACCAGTCATTCTACGTGTTGTGGTGGAATTGCTTGGAGAAAGAACTTTCTGGTGGAGCGCAGTAGTAGCATCAGTGATTAAAACAAAACCAACATTAAAAGAGGAAGATGAGTAAGGCTGCCAAGTGAAATACTACTGCAGGAAATAAGGCTGGATTAATTATCT
Organism: Psilopsiagon aurifrons; assembly: GCA_025447955.1. NCBI lineage: Eukaryota > Metazoa > Chordata > Aves > Psittaciformes > Psittacidae > Psilopsiagon > Psilopsiagon aurifrons. Next base: position 5,123 of record JAOEHY010016587.1, on the reverse strand, counting down.
TGCATGTACATTGTAATTTGATTTTTGATTATGGGATCACATATCTTTTTAAGAGGATCCTCGCCTGATTCAGTGCATCTGATGGGCTGCACTCATATAACATGCTAAACAATGTTCAGCCACATTCTCCTTGTTCAGTGTGTTGCCGGATGCCTTATTTACTGCAATCCTTTCTAAAATTAGAATTATTAATTTCCTCAGAGGCTTTGCTGTGTTTTTTGTTGTGCTTGTGTGAGGAGGCGTGGGAAGGGGAGAATTAGAGAGACCCCCATGCAAAACAAGGCTCAGGTGGGGATACCTCCAGCAACTGCTTGCAGCCAAGGAAATACATACAGAAGATGACTATGGGATATCCTCTTGCACCATTCATGGCAAAATGACACGCTCAAATACTTCTCTGAAGTGCCTGTATGCCAACGCATGTAGTATGGGAAATCAATAGGAAGAATTAGAGGTCTATGTGCAGTTGCTGGGCTTTGATCTCATTGCAATTACAGACGTGGTGGGATAGCTCACATGGCTGGAATGTCATGAATTGGCTACACACTTTTTAGGAAAGACAGGCCAGGATGGCAAGGTGGTGGAGTTGCCTTTTATGTGAGAGAACACCTAGAATGTATGAAGCTCTGTCTCAGGGTGGATGATGAGCAAGTCAAGAATTTAGGGGTCAGGATTAAAGGGCAGACCAGAAAGGGTCACACTGTTGTGGATGTTTGCTACAGACCACCTGATAAGGAGGATGAAGTGGGTGTGGCCTTTTACAGCCAGCTGTCCATCTTGAAGAAGAAACTACTTCTGCAATCCCTTGTGTCATTTACTGCCCATTTTCAACCTCTACAGTGACTGACATTGGTATGTATCCTGCAACTGAGGTTTTCTTTACTGCACAGTATTGATGCAGCTCAAGTCTCCCTTCTTTTAGTTTAAAACCATTACCCCTTGCCCGATCACAGCAGCCCTTGCTCACAGGGAAAGACTTTTTAGCAGGGCCTGTTGCAATACAATGAGAGGTAATGGTTTTAAACTAGAAGAGAGGACATTCAGGCTGGATGTGAGGAAAAAATTTTTTACAATGAGGGTGGTAAAATGCTGACACAGGTTGCCCAGAGAGGTGGTGGATGCGCCACCTCTGGAGACATTCAAGGTCAGGCTGGATGTGGTTCTGAGAAACCTAATCTAGTGAAAAATGTCCCTGCTTATGGCAGGGGTGTTGGATTAGATGAGCTTTGAAGGTCCCTTCCAACCCAAACTATTCTATGATTCCATAGATTCTAAGAGGCCACTGTTACCATCTTGTAGGGGGAAAGCAGATAATGTATAATTAAAGTCTGTAGCATGATGTGTATACACCAAGTTCTAAGTACCTGAGAACTGAGTTTTGTGGTGGGTGTTGCTAGATAATGGTGTACCAGCTGTAGGTATTATAACACAAGTTGCAGGTACCACCTTCATGAAGATAACTGATTTCCTAGGGGTGGTTCCAAAAGCCACTTGGAATATACTGAAGCAAACAGTCTTGAATGTATCTTTGTACTTCAGTGCAAAGTTTCTTCTGCTATAGTGTTCAAGGTCCTCTCATCAGAACTGAACACTGCTGATATTCTGTCCTCCTATATATGGGGCTAGTCTGTATAGTTTTATTCATCACCTTAATGGCATATTCCATTTAATGGCACACAGATTTTCCACCTACAAATGTTGAAAAGAATTTTGGTTTGCTTCTTCAGGATTTCCAGCATATGATAGTTCTAATTCTGAGGTAAAACCACAGCACTACTGTTTATGTGCCAATTATTTACTTAGTGGAAAACAAGTAACACAAGACCTTTGATCTGTATCTGCCCCTTTTTCTGGAATGAAATTTGTTTATCTAAAATAATTTTGTACAAAATATCTTAATTGCTTAAAAAGCTGAATTCCATGGTATGAGGTACTATGTATTTGCAACCATTGTCCACAGTGAAAGGAAAAGTGTTTTCTTCTTGGAGGCAGGCAGTTTATACTTCTATATGTGAAGGCACTGCCTTTACTTTACATGAAAAAGAGAACAATCACATTTTAGCAGCCATAATGTGATGTAGGGACATCTGGGGGCAATGACCTTTGGACATAAAGGGTGTAGAGAGATTAAGGCAGGGAAAGAAGCCTGTGGAGTACCACAGGAAGAGTAGCCTACGGGAGCTGAACCAGCACCGTGCCTGCCAGCATGAAGTTGATTGGTCATTATTTTTGAACTTGGTTGATCTGTCACTGTGAATCGATATCAGATCAGTGATTTGGACCACATGGTGAGTATCAGGAACCGTAAAACTGGATTTGTGATTTCATGGAGACATGGCCTAGGATTTTGCCTCACATGATTGTTGCCGCACATGAACTAACATATATTACTGGTTCAGATCTTAACAGCAACTAGGATACTTACTCACAGTGAAGATGCCCTAACAAGATATTGACTATTGACCCTATAGTGGTCATATTATGACCCCCTCAGCAGAAACCCTGCTACCATGTCCAAAACCTTTTTCCAGTTCTTCATCATTTGAGTAAAGTAAAAAAAAAAAGCTTTAAAAAAGCTCACATAGAAGCCTTAGACCACGCAACAGGGATTGTTATGTTTGGACTAGTTTGCACATGTTTCGCAAATTCCTGAGCCTGAACTGGACCTGGCCTCTCAGCTGCTTCTCTGTAGGAGAAAGGTGGAGTACTGCTACGGCCTGCAGGCATCACACGGAATGAAAATTATCCCCTTAGGCTAGCCTGTCTCAGTCCATGTAGGATCTTTTTAAAAATCACCAAGGCTTGACAATCTGCTTGAAAGCAAAAAGTTGCAGAGCTCTGGTTCAGGGACATAGATACTGTCAGCTGGATTGAGTCTCAGTTCAAAACCTGCTGCATTTTCACAGAATCACTGAATGGTCAAGGAGACCTGTGGAGGTCATCTGGTCCAGCCCACCTGCTCAAATGGGCACCCCAGGAGCCAGTGGCCCAAGACAATGTCCAGATGGCTTCTGGATATCTCCAAGGGTGTAGCTTCTTAACTTATCTTGAGCAACCTGTGCCAGTGCTGTGACAAAGTGTCTTCTGATGTTCGAAGGAAACCTGCCGTGTTTCAGTTTGTACACATTTCCTCTGGTCCTTTTCACTGGGCACCACTGGAAAGAGTCTGGCTCCATCCTCTTTGCACCCTTCCTTCAGGTATTTATATACATTGATAAGATGCTCTCTTAGCCTTCTGTTCTCTAGCCTGATAAGTCCCAGCTTCCTCAGCCTTTTCTCATCAGGAGAGACACTTAATGGTATTAGTGGCCCTTCATTGTGCTCTCTCCAATATGTCCACGTGTATCTTATACTGGGGAGCCCAGGTCTGGATGCAGCACTCTGGGTGTGGCCTCATCAGAATTGAGTAGAAGGAAAAGATCACCTGCCTCGACCTGCCCATGGCATTCCTCTTAATGCAGCCCAGGATATTGTCAGACTTCTTTGCAAGAAGGACACATTGCTGGCTTATGTTGAACCTGTTGTCTATCAGGACCTCAGGTCCTTTTCCACAAAGATGTTTACCAGCCAGCCAGCCCCCAGCATATACTTGTACATGGGTTTGTTCCACACCCGCTGCAGGACTTTGTACTTCTGCTTACTGAACTTCAGAAGGTCCCTGTCAGCCTATTTTTCCAGCCTATTAGTCTCCTTCTGAATGAGAGTGCTGCCCTCTCATTTATCAGCAATTTCTTCTTAGTTTTGCATCATCGGCAAACTTGCTTTCAGTACATTCTGCTGCATCATCCAGATCATTCATGAAGATGTTAAATAGGATCAGAACCAGTACTGATCCCCTAGGTCCTGCTAGTTACTGACCTCCAAATGGACTTCATGCTGCTGATCACTACCCTCTGGGTCTGGCAGTTTAGGTATCTTTCAGTCCACTCCACTGCTCGTCTAGCCCATATTTCATCATCTTGTCTATGAGGATCCTATGGGAGACAGTGCCAAAACCTTTACTGATGTCAAGTTAAACAATATCCACTGCTCTCCCCATGTCTACCAAGCCAGTCATTTCATCATGGAAGGTTACTAGGTTGGTCAAGCATGACTGTCCCTTTGTGAATCCTTGCTGACTGTTCCTGATCAGCCTCTTGTCTTTCATGTGTCTGGCAGTGGTTTCCAGGATTAGTTGTTCCATCATGTTCCCAGGGATTGAGGTGGCACTGGCAGGCCTGTAGCTCCCTGGATTCTCCTTCTTGAAAATAAGAGCAACATTTGCTTTCCTTCAGTCTTCAGACACTTCTGCCGATCACCATCAATCAAAGATTATCCAGTGGGTCAAAGATTATTGAGCATTTTGAATAGGATTTCGCAGATTGCAGATTGTAAATGAGCATAATTTATTGGACCAATTTAATCTCAGTAGCACTTTATCATAGTGAAGACAAAGCTATTAACTATTACAGTTCGAAAAAATGAAAGCAGATGAAGACTTTTCTTTATAATCAAGAATCTTTATGCAGCTGCAGAATTGATTTTGTTTTATAAATTCCATTGATTTTGATGTATTTGACATGCTGTCTTGTGCAATTCTGATGACTACAGTACTGGTAATAAGAATAAAACCTGGCATTTGTTGTTTAAGGTTGTACAAATTTTGTATTTGCTTTCAAGTTTGAACAACTCTTTGTGTTTTTATTAAAATAAATTGAAGGTGAAAGGAGTGTTGGAGGATATTATTTTCCAGGCCCTGACACTCTGTATTTATTATCAATATTTGCTGAATGTAACATAATTCCTGCTGAGCCATAACTAGAAAGTTACTAAACTGCCCATATATTGACAGCTGTTAGGGAAAAATTTTCTATTTTATTCTAGTCTCTTCAGTTCATCATTCCATTATAGATCTACATTCGTAATGGTAAGATCCTTGTTCATCTTTTGTTAATACGAGTGATAGATGATACTTGAAAGTTTGGGTTTGTTTTTGTCTCATGATTCTTTGGATTATCTGAATTTTATTTTTTTTTCATTTTAAATCTGTGTTATGAGATTTCTGTCATTTCTGTTGTTTATTATCAAAACAAGCCTTTCACTCAGAATTCTTGGACATTAGTGTTCTGGCTTCATGATGGAGC
>JAOEHY010016586.1:0-37999 GCA_025447955.1 Psilopsiagon aurifrons | reverse complement strand
GGCTGAAAGTCAAAAACACAGCACTGCACCAGCTACTAAGAAGGAGGAAAATGACTGCTACTGCTGAACCCAGGACAAGGAGCCACTCACTGCAGCACAGGACTAGGCAGGTGAGACTTGTTGGCTGCAGGATGTCTGACCTGCAAAAGCTGAAGTAAAGAGCTTTTGTAAAGACAGAGGAGCACTGGTAATAAGTTAAAACTCAAGGAGCTTTTTCTTCCTGCTTATGTTTTTGTCTTCCTCTGAAACATTGGGAACATGATAAGCGAGAGAAAACTGGGGAAGATGCACTTAATTTCATGGTGTTCACGTCCCAGCTGAAACTGGAAATCTTTTCAGGGGCCTGCCCAGAGTTTTTCTCATATTTGAGTTAAATTGATAACTTACGTTCAGGTCTTGAACTGGGTTCGCACTTATAAGGAAACTTTCTCCCAGGCTATGATTGCAGGGACTGTTTGGACTTGATGTGTCTTTCTATGTGATTATAAGACATCAGTCCCCAAGATCATTTTTGCGTGTGTCACTGCAACCCCTAGTGATGCATTTAAGATATTGGTGATGCCAGATCTTTTTCTCCCTTGCTGTAGCCCAATGTAATTTCTGTGGCTGTCATGTTGTAGAGTGTCCCATGTGGCTTGTGATGGAGAGTGATGACTGGTTGTGGTGCAGGGTGTGAACTTCTACAGATCTAGTACGTGATTGTCAATGAGTAAGCAGGACTGGACATGATAATCCTGTGTCCTTCCTACGTGATTTCACTATCAGCGTAAAGGGATCTAAGACAGGATTGCTGTTGTCACCTTTTTCGCTGCCTACAGCATTGCATTCCTTTTACCTCAGTATTTACTTTGCATGAGCCTCAATGCTTTCTGGTGCAGGTTGGCTGAAAAATAGCTTATTTTTACGGAAGACTAAGCTTTGAGCTGCTGTGACTTATCCTGCAGCTGCCAGACCTGCCAGCAGTGATGCTGTGTGGCTGCACACTGAAGCTTCCTCATTCAGCTATTGCTGGTGATTGATCAGTGTATGTGGACCAGGAGAATGCCAGTATGATTCTGGCTGGGCATTGGACACAAAATGGGGCTGTACTCCTGAAAGATTTCTCACAGAAAGCAAATTTTTTGTGCCTGTTGCCAGTGTTCAGCTTCGCAATGAAGTCTATAGTGTCAGTTCTTTTAACAGTTCATAGGCACATGTGGAAGGAAATACAAACTGGGCTTTATTTTATGAAAGATCAGAATAGGAAATCCATTAGTCTGGCAGAAAACCAATTGGAAGTGTGATTGAAATGGAATGTTTTTCACTAGTTCTGCTGCTTGCAGACGATTCACATAAGTGAATGACAGAGTTGATGCTAGTTTAATAAGCGAAGCATTGAAGAGATACTGTGTAAATAATTCAGTGAGGGTGACTACAGAGATGTAGGTGTTAGATCTGTTACTGAACACTGCCAATGGGTAATTTTACAAGTAGATGTTCTAATACAGGTTCTGAAACTCTTTAATCTGTTTTTAGGGTGTCCACTTATTTAAAAAAGGAGTTTATATTTGTCTTAAAATCTGCTATTCTCTCCTCCGTGTCTACTCTAAAATATACGTGCAGAGACTGTTGATGCATTCTGGGGAGTTAGGGTTGGTATTTTAAAATGGACTGGCTTTAGGAACAGAATTTGAAATTTAATGAAGGTAGCAACTACTACCTCTCTCAAAATTTGGAAGTATCTCAAAGTACCTCTGCGACATGGAGTCTTCTTGCCTGTCTTTTGTCACTTACTTAGACAGAACTGCCATGTGACAGGAGCAAAAGTGTTAAACAGTAACATTAGCAAAGAAGAAAAGGCTACCAGATGCTGAGCAGGATGTAGCCAGTTTGCCTAAGAGATGAATCTTTCAAAAGGGTGTTCAAGAGAAGGCATAAAGGATGGAAAAGATAATAGAAACTTCTCTGAAGGAAATCCCTAACAACAGGAAACATCTGGCTAAGTATAAAACTTTGTTGCAGAATATAGGTGAGTAATCCATCTAATGTAAGGCAGTTTGTATTTGTTTGCCAAATGGCACATGGGAGTAATGCAGCTAAAGTAACTGCAGTTATGTAAGCACACAGCCGTGGGAAATAGGAAGGGCAGAGCTGGTATTTCCCAGGTAAAGCTTAGATGCCATCTGTGAAATGTCTTGATTTAATTACCTTCTGAACTTCAAGAGCAGAATTAACAGCAGTATGCCAAGTGATTCTGAAACATGGAAATTTCATAACTGTGCCTGAATATGTAAGCCGGTATTACTGTCATTTCTTAAGCTATCATTTTGAAATCAGACCTGTGTGGGTCAGTGCTTTCTACAGATCTCCCCATCTTCCAGTGGGCTCTCTGGGTTGCAAGGTACCCCCATCATTACCTACTTGCCTGCTTTTCAAGTTCTCCAGAACCTTTGCTTTTGGCATCTGCCTTGGGTGGCAATTATTCCATTGAAGTCTGAACTGTATTGTCATACAGGGGTCACTGTAAAGATAGCTTGTTTGTCTTCCCAATAATTAGCTTTGCAAGTTCTAGTGCAAATTCTTAAGTTCCCACTGAGTTTTAGAATTTGTTTTCTGAAATGACAGAGCTTACATTAGATTATTTCACTTTTCTTGATTTTCTGTCAAGTTCCTTTGCTTGTTTTGTTCAGTAGCCATCAACACAAAACACTTGTAGAATTATTGTTTAAAAGCAAATCTTGGTATCTGTTTTAATGTTTAAAAAATATGTAGGGGGAATAAATGAGCATCAAGAATGGCAAATATCTGTCGTGTGGGCTAAGGAAAGGAATGTGAGAAACTTCATGTTCTCATTTAAAAATAAGCAATGTTTGAGGCATACCAGTAATTCGCATAACAAGAATCACTAATAGTTTTGTGTGCTAGCTGAACTTGAGCACTTCTAGCAACTTGTTACATACTACTTGGCATCATGAGACATTCTTACATAGTTCAGTGTGGTATTTGTGGCATTTTGGGCTGTGTAAATGATCTTATCATCTACCTTTGTCTCTCCAGTAGAAGTAATAGTCCCACTTGAAATCGGTTCTGCCAAGCTGGATGTCTTAACTGCAGTTAGTGGTCTCTTCCAGCTGTCTGCTGAGCTGCAGGGGACCAGAGTCCAGGAAATTACTTTGCTCTTTTAACATTTCCCTCCTTTGCCTCACTTTCACTCCCTATTTTTATAATGGTGAGGATACATTTGTTTAAAGATGCCTTCAGAAATTATGTTAGTGCAGCAGGCTTGAACCTAGGTGAACAATATTACTATTCCAGTGGTATTTTAAAATAAAAATACAGAAAAGAAAAATGGCCCTAATTTCTTTGTAGGAGCCAAATACATTGCATATGCTTTTGGGGTGATTTCAGTGGTTGTTTTCCGAATTTGTGTGCTTGAGAGAATACCTTTGTGTTCTAAAGAACTTTTCAAGCTGAGCAGACTGAAGTTACATGACTGCATTTTTTTAAGTTTATGTAAATTGCTTCCAATATGTCATTTAAAAGAACCTGATTTTGAAAATGAGTCTGGTTTGTGATTTCCCTAATTCTGAGGATGTGAACTTTCTAGACACTCTATTTTAAGAAAAAAATTCCCTAGTGCTAGTGCATTTTAGTTGAGTTTTTTAATTTTGTTAAAAGCAGAAAGTAGAATATTGGAAATGGAATTGCTGATATGCAGATTCTGTAAGTACATTAAAAGGTATGAAAACTAAATATGTATTTTCCTGATGAAACTGTATACAAACGATTAATGTTCAGGTGAGTTTATGTAATGAAGAACTAAAGCTGTATGTTTATCAAGTGTCTTTCTCTGCCCCAAAGCCTTTATCCCTATGGGCCAAATATTTCCAGCCTCACATTAGAGGATAAGGTCTGTAGCCTTCAAAACTGCCAAGTGTTATGGAAGATTGCATTTTGGTCAAAGTGTTATCAGGTTACTCCTTTACAGCGTGTGTTGTACTGTAAAAAAGCAGTTGTTAAAAAAGGCTGTGGGGTTTTTTTTAAAGCACAAGCTAATTGTTTATTTTGTGTGTGGCATGTGGGGGGGTTTTATGCTTCTATTAAAAAAAACAAACAAACTTTAAACGTAGTATTTTCCAGTACGTATGAATTTGTGAACTAAGCGTAACAAGATAAGACAAAATACTTTCCATGCTGCCATCAACTCTACTCGTAGGTAGTTAACAAACAAAGAATCCTGAAGCGCTAACAGTAATGCAAATATTTATTCATAGAAATGGGCTTCCAAGAGAAAACTAGGTACCTAAGTAAGAAAACAAGTAGAATTGTAAAGCACATTGAAAGCGAAGTAGTAGTGTTATATGTGAAGGTTGATTTAAAATGAATTGTTCAACTGTAGAAAAGTTCTGAACAGCACTGTGTTTCTGGCAGACATAACTCCTACTCTTAAAATAGTTTTAACTTATTGTACTTTGTTTACCTTCAAATTCAGGGTAATTGATCAGTCAGTATGTCTGTGTCTTTGTGTTAAGGCTGTGACTGCTTTCTGACTGGTGCATCATTCTAACTAGGATAGTAACTAACTGCAGAAACTTCCAGAAAAAGTTTAGCATCTACTGTGGAGCTTCCTTGCTCGGTTATGAACAGAAAAGAAACCTTGAAGGCTGAAAGCCTTGAAGGACATCTTAGCTCTTGTGAAACATTTGAAAGGTGGAAGAACTGCAAATGCTGGAGTCAAGGGCGGTGGTAAAAATGCTTTTCCATCATAATGGCAGGGGCTGGGAAACGTGAGGATTTGCTATTTTCACCTGCTGCCTTTCTACTAGAAGCAGGGGCAATCTGTTGGAAGTAGTCTGGTTCCAGATAAAAAGGTTGCATTTGATCCCAATGCCTTGCAGTCATATCATAAGAGTTTCTGTTTACACACTGATAGAACATTTATCTGACTCCTAATGCAAAAATAAAATGATGTCAACAAGTCAAGTGATAAATGTCAAGAATTGCCTATTTGTGGGGTTGCAGTTTTCAGAATGAGAGGTTTGCACTGTAAACGAGAAAAAGTCAGTCAATGCCCCAAACTTATAATAAATGGCAATTCTTTTTGAGCCAACATTCACACAGAATTTTCTGGATTTTTGGAAGCATGTTTTGAAGCAGTAGGTTACTTCTTTCATTTAGGTTTTGGTCAGCATGTTGAGCTGGCTGGTCTGACGAGTTCCAGTAACATCATCAGAAGAGAGTGGGAAAACTGACTGGCAGTGAAATCAGTGAACTGTTCTTATTGTTGAATAATTGATTTAATATAATATAATATTGGTATTCAGTGAATATTTTTAATAAATATTGAACCATGCTGTGCACAAGGTGTCTGTAGACTTTGGTAGAATATTGTCCTAACTCCTGAACAAGGTACCACCTATTTGCCATGTGTTGTCCCTTGATAGACTGTTCTCGTGAGACTGAAATGGGCAGAATACTGGATTTTAAATATAACTTATTGAAATCAATGTAATTATTAAAATAAATATTTACAAAGTACAGATTTTGTAACACTTCTCCCAGCACCAGTTGCAGCTGAGATGCCTGGCTGTCATAGTTGGGCAGTCTGAAATACTTGTGTACAAAACAGGATTGGTTTTACGTATGCTTGATGTAATTTGTAGTTTGGTTTGTGGAGCAAAATGGCAGGAATATTTTTAATTTGTCTTTAACCGTGAAATCTTTTCTCTCATGTGGTTGCTGGTCCCAAAAGGTAGAGGGCCACTTAAGTTTCCATTAGAAAAGGAAGAGGATAGCCCATGCTGTTTCTTATTTTGTCAGCACCTTTGTAAATGTAGAGCTTTGTAGCAAACATTGTAATATAAATATAGGGCATGTGAAAATGGTCAGCATAAAGGCATTGACATCGAGTTGGGGAATGCTGATGCTGGAGGATTGTATTTCTGGAAAATGTCAACTTTAAACAGTCTAAGAGAGGGAATATTTTCTGAACACAAAATTGATGGTGGTTTCAAATGTTCCTCACACACATAGGACAAAGGTACAAGCAGGAGAACTAGTGGATGGCAAAGTGAGAACTGGACAAAGGTAGGTCAGATGACTAACGAAGGGAAGCTTGTCTGCATTGCATCTTGTGATGAAGGGTGAATGTTGTGTACTTTTGAGGCACCTAAAAACTGTGAAGTGGCAGTGAACAGGAGGGTACTTATAGACATGGAAGGGTGGTGTTATTTTTTGGGAAAGTTAAGGTGAGGATAAATAAGAAGATGACAGTGGGGAGATATGAAGAGAGATGCATTACCATCATGAGGGTAGAACTGGTTCTCCAAACCTCCATCTGCCTTAGTCTGAAGGAGATGCAGAAGAGCAGCCTGAGCAAAGGAGCTGATTATCGAGGTGTGCTACAGCCTGGACTAACCAAGGTGTGACTAAATAGTGTGAGGATTACACAGGGGTGTAGAGGGAAATCATATGGCAAAGTGGGATCCTGAGTGGGAATAGGAGAGACGCCCTTCAAATGTGTTGGGATTTTTGAAAAGTATTTTCTAGGCAGAATGAGGCAAGGGCAGGGCTGATTAGTATTTGATTTTGGAGGAAAAATCAGCATTCATATAAGCATACTTCTCTGAAAAGTTTTGCATATGTAGGTGGTGCTGCAGGCAAACTGGATATGCTGGATAATTCTCCTGAGTTAATGATATTACCAGTGGTACTATGCCACTTCATGATCCTGGTGTGGAAACAGTTGATTCATCATGGAGTGATTTGCATGCAAATTGTAGCATAGCTAATTATTATATTTAAAAGGAGTACGCAGACATATTGGCACCTTTTTTCCTTACCAACTACCTTAGAAATGCTTCTTGGTTAGAAAAATTAAAATTTTCAACACTAAATGTTGGAAAGCTGAACTTCATCACACAACCGTGACTTAGTCTGTCAGGTAGAGGTGGTAATAAATCTTAACTTGAGCGGCTGCTCTTTATTTATGTTTACCCCTTAACTGTAATGGTTAACCACAGCATGGTTTCTTGAGATAACACTTTATAGCATGGAACCATCATGTTTGGTATGTAGAGATTATTAAGTCATATTGTTGTGCATAACAGCTCAGCTATAAATTAGCCCTAAGCATAGTGTGATATGGTCAGTAAAAGCTCCCTGATCTGTATTTCACATATGGTGCTTTGTTGGCCCTCTATATTTTTTCCTTTCTGTTTTCTGCATATCCTTTCCAAAATACTTTATTGACCTTTATTTTATTAATAAAAAAAAAATAATCCGTATTTCTGTTTTGGTTTGTTTTCCTGCAGGCAGCATCATAAAATCTTAATCAAGTGAAAATGGCCTTTAGCAATCTGACATCAAAGGCTGTGCTACTGTATGATGAATGGATTAAAGATGCCGGTGAGTCATTTGAATCTTAAACTTATTAACTTTCAATAATTCTGAATAGCAATGCATAGCTATTCCAGGTATACTGTTTATCAACTTAAAGTAGCTTTGTCTTCCTGTAAGTATTTCTAAGAATTGCCAAATTACTATTGACATTTTGAACTATGAGGAACAGACTACTTTGTGTGTTTTAAAAAAGCAAAAAGCCTCAAAACCCATCAAGTTTATGGATTTAACCTTAGACTGAATTAAGCGCAGATAGTGATTCTTCTGTAATAATTTCTGGCTTACCTGAATTGTGTAATTTACATTTTTTCTTTGCTTCTGAGAGCAAAGGTTTAATTCTTCTTCATTACCAAATAATGGTGGCTTTCACATAATTGAGCTAGGTGTGTGGTATTTTGCTTTTGCAAAGTAAAAATAATAAAAATCTTGTTATATCACAGTATCTCAAAAATTAATCCTCAAAGTAAGTAGCTCTGACACAATTCTGTTTCGAAGAAGAGTGTTAGTCTCTTATTGCAGCTGGTAACAGATATGAAACTGTGCTTGAATGTTGTTGTTCTCTAGTTCTGAGTACTTGCCAAAAAATGATGATCTCAAATCTGGGGTTAAGACACATCTGTCTCAGTAGAAGAGGCATATTCCTCACTGTGGTAGGCACATAGTGACAGGGATTAGCTGATTCCTGGGGAAAACCTAAGAAGCAGCTAAGGTTTGATCAATAAAAATTACAAATTAATCTTTTCCAGTATAGCTGAGAACCATTTGTCCTGTTGTGTGGAGCCACGGCATACAAGCGAGAAGGGAGTTCTATCAGTATGACTCCTGGGGTGAAGTGGATTGGGATAGAGCTGGGTGATGGAACATTTCTGCTGCATCGAGACTTCAGAATTTGAGTTCCTTGTTCCCCTGCCTACCAGTGCTTCTATTTGGCTTTTCATGGCATCCTGTTCGTGGTGGGATGTTGTTTCGTCAGGGTCAAGCTGGGAAGACCAATGGGAAAATTTTGGTAGTACCAGTGCAAGGGGTGGATGTAGAAAAAGCAGTCAGTTGCAAAGAGCTGATGATTCTCTTGCAGTTCAATGCATACAGGAGCCTAGTGATGTGTTTCACAATCCTTATTGGTCTGTGGGCAGCATCACTGGGCACATGACAGGCTGTGAGCAGCATTATAATATGTGCTTTCTCCCTTAACCTGTTTTTAAACTTCCAGTGGCTATAAACAAAATCAGAAGGTATCTTGGGTGATATGTTGCTTGAATGCTGTAGGTTGAAAAATGATAGACTTTGGACATTTGGCTGTGAATTAAGCACTTAACAGAAATTGCAGTGGTGTAATTTCACCCCCAAAATACAGCTACAAACCATAAAAGCATGGTGTTGGATCAGATGACCATCTAAGGTCCCTTCAAATGCAAGCCATTCTATGATCAGTTAAGTTTGGGGTCATTCAGAAATTAATATTCCAAAAGTCGGTTTTTAAAAAATAAAACTAATGTATATATGTTTAAAAAAAAAAGCGTACATGAAGCACATATCTGTTCTCCTGCTTATGGAGAAATATCGAAGTCTTTGGTGAGCTAGGACCCAGTGATGAGCCATAGAAGGGTGCATTGGTGTTGTGTTGAAGCTTAGGAGTGCCTTCCAGGCGCAGTTGCAGGGCGAGGGAGCAGGGTGTGCATAGGAAGAGGACTCCACAATACTTCTGTCTGTAATAACTTGACAGAAGCTGGCAACATTTTTGCTGTTTGGAGGCTTGTAATATGAAAGTGTGTGTTTTATAGTGCTGTAGAGTGGTGACGTGTCTGGACTGAACAGGCATAAAGCTTCAAATACTAAACTATGAATTCCAATTTATGGGACAGAAGGTTTTCTAACTTTAAAATCCTTTTCCTCACTATTTTTGAAATCATACGGCTTATAAAGCTCAAGGGTCTTGAAAAGTGAGGCTGCTCTCTGTGACTTGAACCCATGAAATAAGGTTCATGCTTTTCTAGAAGAATGAAGTCTCACATGGAAAAGCAGCCTCAGTGATCTGCTTGTGCGCTGCCTTCTTACGCTGCTCTCTGAGCCCCGTTCATGTGTGAAAGCGCAGCATTTTCATGGAGAGCCCTAGTCGTGCCACTCATGATTCTATTTCTTTTGTTCATTGTGTGTGAAGAATTGATGCAGAGAAGTGTTGAACCTTAAAGGTGCTAAACCTTGTTATTCAGTCAGTATGGATTTGAGATGAATGGACTCTGAAATATGATCAGTAACAATAAAAAAACATGATCAGTGAAAATAAAAAGCTGTTAAGAATTAATTACATTTCTGTAGCTGTTTTAGGATTTAGTAAGTACTGGAAAGATCTGATTTTTGTCTTTATTTTTTTTTTCCTTCTTCCCCTCCTATAGATCCAAGGCTGGAAGGCTGGCCACTCATGTCTTCACCTTTTCCAACAACCTTTATCATTGTAACCTACATTTATTTTGTCACTTCTTTGGGACCCAGAATCATGGAAAATAAGAAACCTTTTGAACTGAGGCAGATAATGGTGCTTTATAATTTTAGTGTGGTGGCTCTCTCTCTATATATGACTTATGAAGTAAGTATTACTTTTATTTGTAATGTATTTATATGTTTTGTGTTGCTATCTACTAATTTCTCTTAAATTTATTAATAAAATTCCCACTCTGCACTTCTCAAAAAGCTATTATTCTGATTGCTGTAATTATATTTCTCCAAGCAGTATACTAGACTAGTTCAGGTGACTCTTGATAAAAGGGAATAAGTCATATCTAGAAGGAAAGATTGTAAAATATCTTATGTGTCATTATGCGTAATTTACAAAATTAAAAATTCTCATAACTTATTTAATTTCCTTGGGCTGTAGTAGGTAAGGCAGACTAATGTTTTCCTTAGTCTGTTGTAACTATTTCTGTCCTACCATGTAATAATCAACACTGATTTTTCAAGCAGTGTGTAGGGTGTATTAGCTATCAAATAATTTTCAGATGGATCTGCCTTTTAAATGTCAGGAGTTAACAAAATCTAATCTTCATCTTAAAAAACAAACAAAAGCAACCAAACAACCCCCCCAAAAAAAAATTCCAAAACCCCACCAAAACAAACAAGAAAAAAAACAAAACAAAACAAACCCCAAACAAAATGAACAATACCTCTCTCCCTAAAACCCAAACCATGAAAGTCGTTAGCATTAATTTTTCCCTATCCCAAATATAGCAAATTTTTTTTTTTAAAAAAAAAGCATGTTGAGTTTTTCTGTAGTTCATTGCTCAAGCAAAATGTTAGGCTTTGGAAAGCCTGGTGAGTTGTATAGTGTTATGGACTGAATGACTTAAAAATCCTTGGCGTAGACTGAAGGTACACCTGAGGTAGAATCTTTAATTTGCAACCTTAATCCTTAAGATAGCTAATGTCTGTTGAGTTTTCTGCTTGGCTGGGTTGGGGTTTCTTAGTGGTTGGTTTGGGTTCTTTTGTTTTGGTGTTTGTGGGTGGATATTTGGGGGTTTATATTTTTGTTGTTGGCTGGTTGTTGATGTTTTGGTTGGAGTTTTTTGGTTTGCATTTTTTTTTGGTTGGTTGATTTTCAAAGTGCAGCTATTTAGGAATAATGTGAATGATAGTCTCATACGTTTCTTTGGTGAAGCATCACTGTGCTGGTACTGACGCTCTTTGTATTAAATATGGCTGTGTGGTTATTTCAGGTTTGGCAAACTAGTGATGGAAAGTTGTCACATTGCACCAAATTGGCAGGATACCTTTCTGTTAGCTCAATTTGCATAAGTTTCATCATGATTTAACAGTGAACTGTGGTCATTTCTTTTAACAGCACTTTAAAGGCAGTGCAGCTGCAGCTGCTTTGTGTCCTTGTTTTGGGGAAACTGGTAGGCAAGATGTACATGTTTGCTCTTTAGAATTTGTTTTGAAAAATCACTGATTTTTTGTGATTTGGTGCCAGATTGGTTTTGGTATAACCCTCAAAACCAAAAAATAATATTAAGCTTCTGTTAGTGTCTGGTGCTGACATAGAATTCGATTGGTCTGCTGCACAGACTTCCATGTTACCATTTCATGAAAGAAGGCATCGGTAGAGTGTTGACAGATTGAATTTCTGCTATTGTCTGGTGCTCAGCATAAAGCTGATTCTTTCCCACTTTGAAACTAAGCCATTTGGGTGGGTGCTTTAGTATTGTGCTGTCTGAGTGGTGTTTCAAATCTTGTTTTATTTAAGCAACTGATTCTTCTAGGAAGTTAAGTGTACTAAACCCCTCCATCTGTTAAGAGAGCATAACCTCCCTGTGCTATCATGCATGAGTGGACAATGATGATCAATGGATGAGAAATACTTCATGAATAGATAGAAGATAGTGTAGTCCTAGTGGATGCCAAGCTTTAATTTTTTCCAAGAGAAAAGATTAAATTGTATTTGTTACAGACAGTCCTTTGGACATGGATATGCTCTTGATTGTAAAACCCAAACTTCTCATTGCTCATACCAGTGAAAGACTAAATGAATCATGCTGTTTAACTAAGGAAAATTTTAAAAAATTGATACAAAATATACAGTTCCTTGTCTTTCATAATATCAAGCTATGTTTTTCTATTGTGCTGTTTTTCTTACAGTATTAAAATGCTGTGCTAGTTTCTTTAAGATGGTTGGCTGTGATAGCAATTTTCAAAAACTATCAAAATATTTGATTTGTTTTTGTGGTCTGATTTACACAATAGGTTGCCTTTTTAACACTGATTTTGAGGCACAGCTGTTTCTCCTCTTCAGTTACTAGTGCTGAAATTATGGGTGTAGGAGGAAAGTTCTTGTCTATAGGTGTTGTCCTGCAATTAAAAATTCATTAATTTGCAACAGCAAAGGATTAGTGGGTAGCTAGCCCACAAGAGGTAGGTGATTGACACAGCTGTGAATTCAACAAGTTTTTAGTATTGTTTTCTGCTTCTTCTTAGTGATTGTAAAACTAATGCTAAAGTAATGAAATTTTCATATTTTTTTCCCTTTTCTTTGCTCCAGTTTCTTATGTCGGGTTGGGCCACAGGGTACTCATTCCGGTGTGATATTGTCGACTACTCGAGGTCACCCACAGCTCTGAGAGTAAGTTTCCAAACACAAAACTTAATTGTTACGCTACACTGACTTTATGTTTAGAAATGGTTTCTGTACAACCAAATGCACTGCAGTAGAGTGGAATGCACTAAATGGAAACAGCCTCTTGCATAACATGGAGCATGTGAATTAACTGGAGGGGTTGATTGTTTGGTAGAAAGGAAAAGGCAATGTGTTTGTTGGCTTGTTCTTCCTGGTTTTAAAATTCCTTCAGGATTAAATGTTTTGTATTTTTAAAGAAAAACCAAACAAACTGTATATTTAAATATTTAATGTGTACTTTGTGACACTGCTTATTCATCCCACTACTTTTTTTTTTTTTTTCACGCAGCTGCTTAGTTTTATTTATGATCTTATGATTTGACAATTTTTGGCTTTTATTCTTGCAGATGGTACGAACTTGCTGGCTTTACTACTTTTCCAAGTTCATTGAATTATTGGACACTGTAAGTATTTGTAGTCTAATAAAAGCAGTATCGATGTTTCCTTTTCATAGTAGAAGAATGGGTGCTGTTGGGGACTGAGGGGCATATATTGACTTTTATTTAGCACTTCAATCTTCAATTAAGGGAATGCTATCAAGGTGTTTACCCTTACTATCTCTTCTCATCTTATTGTCCCATTACACTGTCATTTTACTGATTGTCAGGAAAAAAGTTAATAATGGAACACACCTTTAAGAACTTAGGGAGCCCTGGTGACTTGTCTGTTTAACAGCCAAGTACACTAACCTGTTGTGCTATGGCAGTGCTTGTCTCAACACTGCAGATAAAAGAACAGCTGATTATGGTGAATCTTTTCCATGTCATCTTCAGATTTTATCTTCCACATTCAGGATATTTGCATCGGCAGCTCTGGATGCAGCATAATTTTGCCATACATACCTGCTCTAAATTCCTGTGTATACCTTGGAGGTCATGACTACAGATGTGTTTGGTGTCAGACTGGCACTCTAACCTGTTTTTAAAGTCTGAGCAGCAATGCACTGAAGCAGTCTGCAGACTTCACTTGCCACCAACAAGCATCTGCTTCCCCTCTTCCTGAGACCAACACCTAATAGTTGGGGCTGTTTAGCCTGGAGAAGAGAAGGCGGCATGGAGACCTCATAGCAGCCTTCCAGTATCTGAAGGGGGCCTATAGGGATACTGGGGAAGGTCTTCATTAGGGGCTGTAGTGATAGGGCAAGGGGTAACGGGTTCAAACTTAAACAGGGGAAGTTTAGATTGGGTATAAGGAGAAAGTTCTTTACTGTAAGGGTGGTGAGGCACTGGAATGGGTTGCCCAGGGAAGTTGTGAATGCTCCGTCCCTGGCGGTATTCAAGGCCAGGTTGGACATAGCCTTGGGTGGCATGGTTTAGTGGGAGGTGTCCCTGCCCATGGCAGGGGGGCTGGAACGAGATGATCTCAAGTTTCTTTCCAACTCTTAATATTCTGTGATTCTATGATTTTGTAATAGGGTTGGCTTAGCTATTCTCAAGCCAGCTTCAGAGGGTTGGAATCAGCTCTGATTTCATTTCTGTGAGGCACAGCAGTGGTGATTCAGGAGCTGGCTTATGAGCACTTAGGATGTTATACATCCTGTGGGCAAAGTTAGCCATCTAACTTTCATCTGCAAATACTCATGATTCAGCGCTGGAAGATCTTACTGACTGAGCCAAATGGAATGGTAATGGAAGGGCCAGGAATACTAAAACTGGAAAAGCCTGACAAGTTTAGTCCTCTATTTACATTTACTTTACCACCCACTGGTTAGACTGCTCCTTTTTAATTAGTCCTGGGCCTGAAATGCCTTTTTTTTTTTTATTTTGTTTACATCTACCCAACCAGGTACTTTTTTCTCAGCAGCTTTTTGGATTTATTGGAAAAATAATTTCTTATCTATATTTAAATCAACTGTTTCCAAATGTTTTCCCTGGCACACCAGAGTTGTTTAATTCTGTATTTATTTGCTTGCCATCTGATACTACCCTTTGCATGACCTGACTTCCTGCGCAGTTTTCTTGCCCTGTCTTCCTTTCACACTTCCCTCAATGTCTGTTCTTTAAAATATGTCCCATCAATATAAGAAGATGTGCATATATTCAGTTCGACTTTGCCTTTCTCAAAGATAACTAAGTCAGTGTTCATAAAAAAGTGCTATTTTTCGAACTAGGTATTTTCTAGGCCTTTGTCTAATTTTCCTAGATGGTCTTGCATTAGTAGCTCAGGCGACTTAAAATCTAATGCTTCCAGATACTTCTCAATCTAAGCAAATCCATCTTATGCTGTCTGTTGCATATGTAAGTGATGGTTCAGCTTCGGACATTCAGTTTCAAACATTGATCTGGCTTTTGAGATGCCACAGCTGAATTTTGCATATGAGTTTAATTACTTCTGAAAACTAGTCTGCATCTCCTCAGCCTCAGATTCTCTTCTTCTCCCAAGAGTAACTATGAAGAGTTGTTAAATGTATAGTAGTGGGCAACTAGCACTATTGCATAGTTTTCTCCAAGTATATTTGGCTTGATTATCTACTGTAACATTCTGTTCATTAAAAATCTGTTTCAGATTTTTTTTGTGCTGCGTAAGAAAAACAACCAAGTTACATTCCTGCATGTCTTTCATCATTCCATCATGCCATGGACCTGGTGGTTTGGAGTCAAATTTGCTGCAGGTAGTGGAGAAAGAGTTGAAGTTGTACATGTCTTCTGATAGTCAAAGTTAACTATGCTAGACAAAAAAAACATTGCAAACATCAGTGTTTTAAAATTTAGATGTCTGCAGTATTTCATGAAGTATCTGAGATTGCCATGATTATTTAAATGGGTGGGGAATACTCAATTTTCCTATTTGACAGCATTTTGTGCAGCATTGGTTTTTTTCTTAGGGGGGTGAAGGGTGGCAGAAGAGAACTTTACATATACAGAGATGTGACTGCAAAATCGGAAGTGAAAAGGGAGATATATGAGGCAGGTGACTGTTGAAATGACTTCAAAGGCATTTGTCCCCCTTTTGTAGTTATTTTTTGCTGGCTTCATGTAGCATAATTGGGGCATATTTACATCCCATACTTTGACTTTCACAAAATCACAGAAACATTTTTCTGGATCTTACTTACTGCAGAAACTTATTTGATTTCTACTGAATTGAAAGTATTTGTCTACTCCCATCTTACCTTCACTTTCTCCTTTCCTTCTCTGTATGTCTTTGCATACATCTTCCTATGCTGTAATATTAGTGTGCACCATTGGTGTGCACCAAAGGTTGCCGTGAGAACAGCCTGATAAGCACTAAGTGGAGAAATGCAGAGTCATTTAGCAGTCCATCTCTATGAGGTTGTGGGTTTGTTTTTTTTTTTTTGAAGTTGCCCCTGAGAAATACGGTGTTTGTGTGTTTCTTCACTCATGTTCTCTGGCACATTTGTTTTTTTTTTTTTCCCCCCAGAAAATGGGTGACATTGATGAAGAGAACCATTTCTTATTAAATCTGATCTTTAGAAATACAAGAACAGGTGGAAGCATTCCATAGAATTGGTAGATGGACTCTTTTGAACATATCTGGTGTGCAGATTTTCCTAGTGTATAGAAGAATACATTTCTGCTGGATTTATTGAGTTTTTGTTAGTAGGAAGCTGGTGTTTTGATCATGTCTTTTTCAAATGTTGCTGAGTAACTGGTGTTTCAGTTCATTAATGATGAAATTGTAAGTACTTTTCTCAGCATACAATTCAGTGTGTTTGGAGACATGCAAAAAAGCACAAGCAACAGTCCCTCCTCTTTAATCTCAAAAAGTTTCCATTTATAGGTGACTAACTTTCTGCCTTTTATCTAGACATCAGAACAATATACCAGCTACAGGCTTCTGATTTTGTATCAGATTCAGAATTCTCATGTGATAATTTGACAAATACTTTAAGCAAAGTATGCAAGAACCATTTTGTCCTCTGCTAATAATAGTCATTCATATATAGGTGAGCTGTGTTTGTTCCTACAGCTGTATTGCTTATGTTTACACTAATCTTTCCAAATATTGTTCTGTTTGATACCTTAATTTTTCTTCCAAGAATTTCAGTCCTGCTGATGATTACCTTTTATTCAGTTTCATCATTATTTGTCCTAAATGGTGGCATTGATCAAATTTTCAACTTGGTAAAAAAGCAATGGGTTTGGATAGAGATTTAGATTTTTTTTCTCTGATCTGATTCAAACAGGGAATTGTAAAATGGAGCTTATGTACGGTGATGCTTTTTGTGGCATATTTTTGTATTGTTAGTTGGATGTTCTTTCCTTTTTTTCTGATTTAACTATTTATTTTTTCTTCTGAATATTCGCTGTGCAAGCCAAAAGAAGGACATATATTTGAATTGTAAGAACACTTGAATTATTTTTAAAAATATAAATAGCTAAGTTTCAAAGAAAGTTTACAATCACAGCAGGGGGAGTTATGGTCTATCAAGCTAAAAGATTAGGGTGAGCTACTAAAATCACAAAAGATGTTTTATTTTTAACTTGAATGGTACTTAATGGAAAATTGCCTTTTTTTTTCTTTTCCCTCTAAATGTCTGTTTTTCTGTCATCTAGCTTACTTCTGATGCTCAGTATTTTCATGTTCATATTTCTCTCAAAAATACTTTGCTGGCTGCTGCCTATTGGATCATTATTTCCTATAATTCCTTGTGTTCATTAAGATAACACAGTTTTGAGCAGGATCATTTAACTCCATAGTTGATCCAATGGAAAAGGAAAAGTATTTCTTTACTTGCCTTGTGAAATGTTTGTATCTTACCCATTTCAGTGGTGAGTTTGCCATAAATAGGTCTACTTGGTCTTACATTTCCTTTTTGCTCTAAGAATACTTTTGTGGTGGATGATGGATTTATGAGATCCTCACTTAGGTCACTATTCCAGAAACTTACTATGTGAAATTGTGATTCTTTCCCTGGGAATCTGGAAATCTGTGTTGGGGAATGAATTATTAGATATCCTTTAGAGCTCAGCAAAGTTCATTGTGATGTCTAGCAAAGAGGTGTAAAACAGGAGTTACACTGTTTCTACTGTTTTCTCTGAATCTCCATCATGTATCTGATTCAATAAAAAACAATTTAAAAAGTGAACCACAAGAACAAAAAAATCCACTAAAACCTTGTACAGATAATTCAGTCACCTTGGTTTTCATGCTGTTCTGGAAATGCTCAGAAACTGATATAATCCCTTAGAATTGGTGTCAACTCAATTCAGGTTAGATGACTTTTTGGTTAATCAAAGTCTGTAGGGTTTGTGATACATGGTTTTTCTACCCCAAAACAAAGTATTAGGACCTGAGGTAGCTTTTCAATACCTGATGCAATAATGCTGCTACTGTGTTTGTTTTCATTGCAGGTGGTTTGGGAACATTTCATGCACTGCTAAACTGTATTGTCCATGTTGTCATGTACACATATTATGGAATCTGTTCCTTGGGACCAGCCTATTATAAATATTTGTGGTGGAAAAAATACATGACCACTATGCAACTTGTGAGTAACTTGTTTGATGTAAACACCTCTCAAAGCTGATTGTAGCTAACACAGAATTAATGCGGTACGTTTGTACTTTAGTTATGTTCATGTTGTAGCTTACAATTGGTACATGGTTTACCTGTGTTTTAAGTGAAACAAAAGTGAACTCTCCTCAGTTATATACTTTAATCTTCTGACTTCAGTGTTCACTATAATCACAGATTTAGAAACATGAGCGTTTCAGGTATGCAGCGCTTAGTAAATATGTTTACAAAACACATTGCCTGTATGAAAATTATTGGAATATAGTTAACACCAAGGAAACAAAACTAATGCACGGACTACATATGGCTAGTAGTAACGAAAAGGGAAAAAGAAGTATTTCTTCTGAATGTCATGTCTGTTCTTTTATAGAAAATGTGTGATTAGAGAACTCTCTAACTCAGAGCATTAAAACCCTTCTTGCAGTGATTACAGTAGGTATTTTATTAGCCTTAGATCACTTTCAGAAGCTTACTGCTCTGGGTGTTTTTTCATGCCTGTCCTTTTTAATAGCTGAATTTTCAAAATTCAGCTTCTGGCTAAACAATTAGTTTGGCCTGAGCACGGATGCTGATGCAGGAGGGAAAGGAGCAGGGAGAAGCAGTCATGGCTGTCTGCTTACACCAGATCTAGTGTTAATAGAATAGTTCAGGTAGCCATGTGAAACTGAACAATTTAGCTTGGATACTTATAGCTTAGTCTTTTTGTCTTGGAAAAACTACCAGTGGATTATAGAGTTCATGTGGAAACTTTTATTTGTAATTGTTCATTAAATTGTTCTTTGGGACCTGAAGAATTCCATGTCACATGCTAGTATGTGGGAATTCATGTTCTGCAATCCTGTAATTGTTGCCTTTTCTTGTGTTTTTTGGTTGGGTGGGTTTTTTCTGGCTAATTTTTCTAAAGGAGCCTCCCATTCTCCACTAGTCAATCACTATCTCCTATCTCCTGTCTTCAGAACTGACCAGGGCAGACACCCTTTCTCCTAGTATAGATTTCTCAGTGCTGCTTATAATTCAGGACTTCTCTTTCTTTTCTATATGGAAACCCTTTTTGGTGGAGTAACATTTGGAAGGGGGGGTTTAAAGATTCATCTCTGTTGATTCTAAAAAGAGCTCCCCTCCTCGAAGGCATTCTGGTTTTCTGTAGGCAAGTTGTACTGAATCTCTTTAAGCTTCTGTAGTAAAGCTGATATTTATTTTAAAAGTATTTATTTTCTTCCTCCAGGTCCAGTTTGTTTTGGTTACAGGCCATATTGGACTAATCTACTTCATGGATGATTGTCCATACCAGTATCCAATTTTCATGTTTATTATCTGGCTGTATGGCTCTATGTTTTTGGTCTTGTTTCTCCACTTTTGGTACCACGCTTACACAAAGGGAAAACGACTACCAAAGATGATGAAAAATGGGATCAGCAAAAACCAGTGAAACACACTCTCATCTCTAACATCAAGAAAGTGTATTTGTCAAAGTAGAAACTGCCTGACAATCGAGGTATTTAGGTGCACACACTACATGGTGTATATTTTGTATGTTTTTGTCCAAAACAGAATTTGTATTTTTACCATAAGTTATTTGGGATTCAGGATTCGGGAGATGAGGAAAGCAGTGGGGATCTCTAAAGGATTTTTTTCAACAGCTTGTTCATGTTTGTTGTATAAGAAATCAATGGATAGATGATCTCTAGAAGATGCTTGAAAATAACAATGTTCACCGGGAAAATATTAATGTGCATGACAAGTACTGAGTACTTTGAACACTGAGAGAAAAATATTACTTCACCTTAAATGTTGTAAGTTGCTGAAACTGTCACCTGCATTTTATTAAAAGAATGAATCTTCATTAAGTAGCTTTTATAGAATCTCAACCTTATTATTAATATAATTAATACATAAACATTGCTACATCTGTTTACAAACTGTATAACTTTAAAGGAAGGATTATATGTTAATATGTCAAGGTATGGCGTTTCATTTGAAGATCATAGATTTTTGGATATACAGTCTAAGGTAACTTAGTTCACTTCATGCTGTACTCACGAAAATATTGTTCTGAATGTTGGAAACCTGCTGATTTGAAGATTATCTGAACTTACAGTGTGATAATCAAAAAATCTTACTGACTTGTTCACCAAAGTAGCCTAATGTACTTACTGTTCAATGTATCTATGGATATATTTTGATATTGGTAGCTTAGGCTGTTTAGGGGGGAAAATAAACTTGTCATTCAGTAGCTAAAATCATAGTTGTCAAGTAAGTTTAAAAAAATACTTTTGATTGAAGTCTGAGTAACACCTAGCATGATTTGAACTGTGTCTACTTTCTTCCATTTCCATTATCTATTGCAATATATGCCTATAAAGTTTTTTGCTGTTTTTTGTTTTTTTTTTTTTTTTTTTTGATTATTATTGTTTGGTTTTAACCACTGAAAGTGAAAGTTTCTGTTAATAGCACCAGTTACCTTGTCCAGAACTAGGCAAAAAGATACATGCCATTCTTTGGGCTACTGAGAGTGAGACAGGCAGTGGTGGCTGGGTGAGACTCCAGTCTGTGTAGAATTAACCAGTATGTTGTTTTCCATGCTTAAGCAGCTTGTCAGGGTTACACATGTACAGAAATCAAAGGACCTAACTATTTGTATGCAAGTTGCATTTGTACTGTGTAAATTTATTGAGGAATTGGTGCATGCAACAGACCTACAAATGTGGAGTTGAAGTTCAATGTTATCTTTAAAAGTACTGTTTTCTCTTGTGTTCACTAAAAACAGAAATTAAGCTTGTTCTGTGCTTGTTCTATCTGTGGAATACTCAAACACCCAAAACTTTGGGTCAGGTTTTAATTGCCTCTGTGTTGTACAATTCCAAGAAAGTAAGTTTTGTTACCTGGATACTTTTATGGGGATACTGCGATTTATGGTGCACTGTTAATGCTAAAAGGATTTAAATTTTATCTTGGACATGAGTTGCAAATGATTTATTATGAGATTATATACAAGTTGTCTTTATAAAACAAATAAAAATAATTTATATTTTATCTTTCCAGTATTTAATCACTGTAGCTATCAACTGCCATGGCAGATTAAAATTAGATCCCAGACAGGATTTGGATGGGAAGAGATGTATATTGTGACCCCTGAATTTTAGATGGTTGATCCCAGAATTCTCGGTGCAGAGTTTAGGCTCCCTGTCAGTGCATACAAAGAGGTGCTTTAGCACAGAATCCAAGTCAGCTAGGGTACTGGTGAGGGGCCGCACATGGTTTCAATGGCAAATGCCAGAACTGACTCCAAGTCTCAAATCCTACCGGACTCCAGCCTGGGGCTTCCAAAGTACGGGGTAATTTTCTTAAGATGGACACCTATTGCTATTTTTTAAAGCAGCCTGAAAGGATTTTCCTGATGTATTTTTAAAGCTTGAATGCTGCCTCCTTTTTTTTTATATAATTTGTAAACTCTGTAGTAATGAAGAAAGTGGGACAGTTTGGTTCCCTTAGGCCTTCTTGAGCCTGTGGGTTCAAACATACCTGGGAAGTGCAGGGCTTTCAACTGAAAGGCTGTAATAGATGGTCTGCAGTGTAATATGGATGATCCTACACTGCTGCCTCTGGAGGTGGGGTGGGTTGACCCTGGCTGGGTGCCAGCTCCCCACCAAAGCCACTTTATCACTCCCCCTCCTCAGCTGAACAGGGGGAGAGATACAATGAAAGGCTTATGGGTGGAGACAAGAACAGGGGAGAGATGGGGAGATCACTCAGCAGTTCACCATCATGGGCAAAATAGGCTTGACCTAGGGAAATCAGTTGAATTTATTACCACTTAAATCAGAGTAGAGTAATGAGAAATAAAAACAAATCTTAAAATACCTTTCCTTTCCCAGCCTTTCCCTTCTTCCTGGACTTCACTTTCCTCCCACTTTGTTCTACCTCCTCTCTCCCACAGCAGGAGGATGAGGAATGGGGTTGTGGTCAGTTTGTCACGCGTTGTCTCTGCTGTTCCTTCCTCCTCAGGAAAGGGCTGCTCCTCACACTCTTTCCCTGCTCCACTGTGGGGTTCATCCCACAGGGGACTAGTCCTCCATGAAATTCCCAGTCCTTCCCATGGATGCAGTTCTTCATAAACTGCTCCAGCATGGGTCCCTTCCATGGGTGCAGCCCTTCAGGAAGAGACTGCTCCAGTGTGGGTTCCTTCCATGGGTGCAGCCCTTCAGGAACAGACTGCCCCAGTGTGGTTCCCTTCCATAGGGTCACAATTCCAGAAGCAAACCTGCTCCAGTGTGGGCTCCTCTGTCCACAGGGCCACAGCTCCTGCCAGAAGGCTGCTCCAGCACAGGCTTTCCACAGGTTAACAGCTTCCTTTGGCCATCTCCCTACTCTGGCATAGGGTCCCCTATGGTGCAGGTGGAGGTCTGCTCCTCCATGGGCTGCAGGGGCACAGCTGCCTCACCATGGACTGCACTACAGTGCTGCAGAGGATTCTGTGCTCAGGAGCTGGAGCACCTCCTCCCCTTCTGCATTGGCCTTGGTGTCTGCAGAGCTGTTTCTCACACATATCGTCACTCCTCTCTGGCTGCAATTGCTCCTGCACAGGAACTTTTTCCACTTCCTATGTTGCTCCAGAGGTGCTGCCACCCTGTCACTGGTTGGGGCCCCTGGCCAGTGGTGGTTCCATCTTGGACCTGGCTGACATTGGCTCTATTGGACATGGAAGCTTCTGTAGCCCTCTACTACCAAAACATTGCCGTGCAAATCCAGTACAAGAGGGAAGTAGGCAGTCCTCCTTATTCTTGCAGATGACTCCCATGCTGGCAGGGGAAGTCCTAATTCTGGTCTCTGATTTTGCAATTTTCCACCTCTCCTCCACCCCACATTGCTACAGGGAGGAGTGCATTTTGCAGCTGGGTGTGGGGGGGCGGATATGCAGTCTGGGGCCTAGATCTGCAACTGGTTGTTCGGGATCACTTGGGCTTAAGTAAAAGCTGAGAGTAAATACAGTCAAAAGTAAGGATCTCTGTGTGTGGGCAGGTGCTGAACAGAAAAGAGCCAGGAAAAGCTTCTGAGTCCAGCAGTTGTACAGTTAGCCAAATGCCTCTGAAGTCAGTTGTCTGAGGTTAAGAATTAATGATCAGGAGCAGAAACTGGAGATGCTGATCATTGTTTTGAGTTGTTTGGATGTATCCTAAAAGATTGCATGCAGCATAACTATGTAACTGTGCTAGTGATATCAATACAGAATGGTACTAAACTCTCCTCCTCTCTAATGTTAGTAAACACACAATGTTGCAGTCGGTGAGAATAGCACAGTCTTCGTCTGGATAGTCACATTTTTCCCTTCCTAACAGTTCTGCACTTTACATGCTGAATCATATTATACATTTAAGTTATGCTAGAAAGAGGGGTGCAATTGCAAAATCGTTAATGTTATAGTAAATGTTAATGACAGTGAGTGGAACTGTGTTGAAATATATGCCTTGGATTTGGTGGAGGAGAAACACTGCTCTTGCTAGCTAAATTGAGTCCTGTAAATTGAGGTGTTTTTCTTTCTTTTCTTGTTTTCCAAATTAACGGAAAGGCTGTATTCTCTGTGTCCAGGCGGCAATTCACCAGGAAGCATTTCGCTGTCGTGGTTTGACTGCTTTCCAAACCCAAGCCCCTGTCTCGAACCACTTACTGGCTGAGGAAGTGCAAACAGCAGCTAACGTTCTTTCCACAAGTAGCATGCCTCCTAGGAAGCCCAAGCGGCCTACGGAGGAGGGGCCGGTCGCGCCCCGCCGGACCGAAGGGAGCCGTGCTTCTCCCCGGTCCCGCTGCTGACGGTCCCTCGGCCGCGGATCGGGACAGGCCGCCGCCGGGACCCCGCGGCGGGAGCAGGGGCTCGGCCTGGGCAGGGCAGAGCGGGTCCCCGCCCCACCAATAACGGGCGGCGCGGACCGTCACGTGCTTCCGCCGCCATCCAATAGGTGAGGGCGGCGTCCCTCGGGCGCGGATTCAAACGGCCGGCTGGCGCGGCGCGCGCTGTCCGTTTCCGTGGAGACGGCGAGGCCCGGCAGCGTCCATGGAGCCGCAGCTCGTGGGCCCCGGTCCCTACCGCGCTACGCGCTTGGTGAGTGCTCCCCGTCCTCAGTGCGGCCCATTGTGCAGCATTACCTCCTCCTTGGGAGGCTTCCGTGCCCGACGGTGGCTCTCCAGAGCCTTCTGGGCAAGGGTCCGCTGCCTTGATGCAAGTCTGGCAGCCGCGGCCTGGCCCTCTGTCTGGGGCTCTCAGCCTTGAGGGCCCCCTGGGCTTGTCCCGGGTAGCCAGGGCCCATCTCGAGTGGCTGGGACTCGGCGGAGTGGTCCCCAGCCGCCGCCCGGGTGTTGGTGCTCCTCATGCCGTGTCTGTGTGGGGTGTCTGTGGAGCTTCGCGTGACTGTAGCGGCCGCAGCACCCAGCAGAGTGGAGCTTTCGCTCGGCCTTTTGTCAAGCTAAAAGCCGCAGGGAGATTGAAGCTGTACCTGCAGAGCAGGTAATATGGGGCCCTACATCTCTCAGCTTCCTCAATCTAGTGCTTGCTCTCAGGTCTCCACTGTTTAAATCACGGCTTTAGGTTTCAGTGGGTTTGTAAATGTCGATGATAAAAATGTGCGTAGTTCTACTTTCAAATCTGGGTGTATCCCGACCTTGCTTTGTACAACTCAGTGTTTCTAGGAGAAGAGCTGAAACGGTTTGCTTTGGTCTTTTTTTAGTGGAATGAGATAATAGAACATTTTCGTGCTGAGATGCCTTTACGGAAACATCGCTGTCGCTTCAAAAGTTACGAGCATTGCTTCAAAGCCTCGGAGGCTGTGGACTGTTTACATGAGCTGCTTGGCTCTAATCAAAACTTTGGCCCAGAAGTGACTCGCAATCAAACTGTTAAACTGCTTAAAAAATTCCTGAAAAATCACGTTATTGAGGATATTAAAGGAAGATGGGGCAAAGAAGATTTTCAAGATGATGGCCATTTATATAGGTAAACCTGTACATGGTGTCTGAAAAACTTGAGTAATTGGGCATTGGTTTAACAAATGTTTTTTGTAGAATACATTTGTAAAGGAGCTAATGTGTTTCTCTGCCCCCCACCCCTTTTAAAGATTTTGCTTTTTCTTTAGTGATAAGCAACTAACTTATTTTAATGTTTAGCTTGGTTTTATGGTTTGTATTTTTTTTTTTTTTTTTTTTGGTGGGTGTTTAGGTTGTGGGGTTTTTTTTGGCTCCTTTTTATTTTCCTCCTCCTTTGTTTCTAGATATTTCTGAAGGGCACTTTTACTCAATTGCATTCCATGAATACTAAGAAGCTTTTGAAGATTTTATGATGTAGAGAGTTCTGTTTGCTGTTGGCAGACATTAAGTTTGTTAGTGCTGGAAGAACGCATGTCAAGAATACGTGTATGGGAATGAGAATGCCATTGAGCATTCAGTTCCTCTTGTTCTCCCTCTCCCCAGCCCCTTGGCTATTTTGAGTAAAT
This sequence comes from Psilopsiagon aurifrons, assembly GCA_025447955.1. Classification (NCBI taxonomy): domain Eukaryota; kingdom Metazoa; phylum Chordata; class Aves; order Psittaciformes; family Psittacidae; genus Psilopsiagon; species Psilopsiagon aurifrons. The sequence goes on along the minus strand of JAOEHY010016586.1, from coordinate 12,499 downwards.
TTCTACTCCTGAGAGGAGGGCCTTGAAACTCTAAAAGTCATTTACCATGTAAGCTTTTCCAGTGCTCTTTGGGTTGTAGATTGCAAATGTCTTAAAATACATTTATTTTACTCTTTTAGGGGTTGTTTTGTGTTTGGTTTTTTTTTTTTTTTTTTTTGGTAATAGTTTTTTTTAATATTGTCTCTGAGGAAAGGTAGATCTGAATTTCCAGTTGGTATAGATGAAACCATCTTTTTGATTTGCTCTAAGAATTTATATAGTTTCTTTTGTAGAGTGTGCCTAAGCTTTTCTGCTGCCTAGTTTGAACACTTGTGCTGTATGTACAGTTGTTGATTACTGTCCTAGTAATATTTAATAACTTGAAATACTTTAAAAGTAAGATGTAATTCTTTTACTTTGTCATAAACAAACTTGGGTCAAGATTCTTTTTTTGTGAAAGAACTGTGGTTTATTTTAACCTTGTTCCACTGTACTTCAGTTGATTTGCAGTCTGATTGGGTTGGATTTGTGTTTAATTCCAGTAACAAATTAGCACTGATTCAACTTGTTCTTTATGATACTGTGTGATATTTTTCAGTAAAACTGATGACTGATTTTTAGTCTGCCTCATGATGGAAACAACACTGAACGCTAGGGCTTCTCTGCCAAATAAATTAAATATTCAAAGCAATTTCAATCAGATTTAATGGAAGAATTTTTAAGTAATTTGTGGGGTATAAAAAGGAATCTTATCTCCAAGCTTAGCTCCATAAAAGGAAATTTCAGGAAGCAGTCAAGCAAAATGTTAAATTTTAGAATTTGGAAGTCAAATTTGAAGTATTTAGTTCATCAGAGAGCTTGTATCTGAAGATATTTTGAGCAGCTCACCTGAGAGAGTATGTTGCTAAGTATTTCAAAAAGAGATACGGCTCTGCAGTCTGTGAGCTAACTGAACACAACCAAGAGCTGAAAAAAGAGGATGTATCATGTGTGCTTGTCCTGTTCTTAAATTCTTCTCTGGCCATCTGCTTATGCCTGCTGTAGAAGGGCAAAATATTGTGATAGTTTACCTAGTCATGGATTAGTTTTTACTTATCTAAATAGAGTCAGAGAAGCAGTTAGATGCTGGTACAGCACTTGGTGGCAGTTGCGGTGCTCGTTTGGTATGTTCCTAACCCAGTCCTGCTTTCTCTAATCTTAGGATAGCTCTCTACCTGCACACTTTTTTTTACTGGTGCCATAGCTATTAAGTACTTTGCCTCCTTTCTTTCTGGGCGTTGACTCTGCTAAAAGATTAAATGTGGTGTTTGATAACCACTGGTATTATGCTCTATCTATTTGTCTGTTTGTTGTGTTTGTGTTTTTTTGTCTGTCTTGCATTAGCATTGTGGCACATTCAAATTATTTTTCTATTTTCTCCTTTGTATTTTCAGCCACGACTTTCCTGAGCTTCAGGCTGTGAAAGTTGTTGGGTGAAATATTTTGGTACTTTTTTTTCTTTTTATTAGTACTTTTTTCTTTTTATTAGTACTTTGTAATTATTTGTAGCACTGTTTTGCCTACTGATCTGCTATTGGACAAGAGAGCTTTTTTGTTATATCTGTCTTAATGATGTTCTTTACCCACCTCCCTTTGAACTAAGTTACTAAAAACATTTTTTTTTTTTTTTAAATTAAAACTGCCTACTTTTCATTCATCTTGAAGTGAAGCAAGCTTTTGCCCCACTCAGCTGGGTGCATAAATAAACCACATGCTACTCATGGTTTTGGTGTTTGGCTTTAAGTATTAGAGCATGCTTTTCTCCAGCTGAGCATCGGGTTTCCAGCCCACCTTATTCACGTATTTAATGTCCTTGCAGCTCCCTCTTGTGGACTTTCCTGATGTTATGTTGTAAATACAGTTTTCACCATGCTGGTATGGATTGCAGTATCAGTTGCTTTTAATTCCACTGGCAGTGCTTTCTCTGGAAACCTTCATATGCTTTATACCTTTTCTATAAACTACTGTGTTAACTTACTGTAACTGCTTACTGTGAAGCACAGCTGTCATTCATTAACTTCCCAGTGAATGTAGTTTTCTGCTCTAGCTCAGTGAGTATTGAAAAGAGATGTTCCTAAATGTTGATTTGTCTGATAGTATTGGGCAAGTATTAAATATAAAGGTGAGAACTATTGTGGCTTCAAAAATTAGCAGACACTGTGTGTTCTGGCTAATTGGCTCAGCATAGTCTACAATAATAAATGAGAAGTTGCAGTTTCAGAAGCTTTTGGGCTTTAAGTTTTTTTGAATTGTATTAAATCTATGATTATATAATTCTATTATATACATGAATACTATAAAGCGGCAAACAAGTTCCAGTTGCATGATCACAGAAATAACTGTATTTTATATTCAAGTTAAGAGTGAGGTGGAAGCATTTTCTTGAAGCATCAGGGATCTCATAAACTCAGGTATATCAAACTGCAGGTAAATAAGATCTGATCTGAGCCAGTCTGCTGGTATGTTGCCACCAAACTGATTTGTCTTTCTGTTTGCTGCCATTAATTCCCTTATGCATGCTCTGACCTAGGTTTAGCAGTAATTTTATTCTTGTCAAGCTGGAGATGTGACTGGGCTGAATGTGATCTGGGATAGTTTTCCTTGTTTTCTGCAAGAGCTAGCTTAGGATTTATTTCTGCTGATTTCTTCAAGGCACTTTTTGAAATGCCTTAAAAATTGAATGAGTTTCCTGCATAGCCAGCTGGCAAAAGACTTTAGAAAAAACCTGCATGATATGATCTTCACACAGGAAGCATGTAAACACAGAAGAGCACAGTAATGTGGACAAAACCTCGTGTAGACGCGTGTGTATGCTATTTAAATCTGTTAGTTATGTGACTTAGATATCTTTGCTTTAAGAGATGATTCGTGCTAGCTGTGATATATAGTCTTGATATGCAGAAAATCTACCCACAGCTTTTTCAGCAGAGTCACTGTCTTCTGGTGAAGACCTGAGTCAGTTTGCTATGTATAGGCAGCTGCTGCTATTTGAGATGCGCTGTGAAATCAGACATTCATCCACTGTTCAGCTGTGTCATGGGAGGTGAAAAGAACCTGAACTCTTCTGGAGAGGCAGATGGAGACCAAACAAGACACCTTGAGATGTTTTATGTGTCAGTCAAACCTGTCTTCAGGCAATTAGGCTGTGCCGTGAATGTCCAAGGCATTTTTTGTATTTTTTTGGATGTGAAGGCTTACTACATTTTTGCATTGGTAAATATGGAATAGGGTGGAGTTCAGAGACATTAAAAATATTCTCTAATTGTAGATTTCCTCCTTCCTCACCACTGAAGTCATATCCAAAGAAACCTTCTTGTGGAAATCAAGTAATTAAATTTCCAGACTGGAATGAACCGAAGGCTGGTGTTTCTCAAGAACACATCCCAGTGAAAGCAGTTCCAATGGTAAGATATCCAGTTTTTATTTCCCCAGACATAAGCATATTTAGAAAGCAAAACTAATGATTTCTTTGTTGTTGCACATAATACTTGGCTATAAAATCAAATGCAAAATAGTTTTATCTGAAACTTATGTGAAGAAAAGTTGTTAATGATTTCCCAGGGGTGCTGGCTTTCAGTGTTTTCTGCTACAGTATGTTCTGAGCATCTCAAGTTTAGCATGGCTGTGTTTGCCAGTATGCTTACATTCCAATTTGCTCAAATTCCAGTATAGCTTTTGTTATGCTACAAGAAAAATAGTGTCATTTACACTGTAACTTCTATTCAGACACTGTGTAGCAGGATATATACAGTTTTACTCCCTTCCCAGCTGTTATGAGAGTTTCCTTTTTAATAAAGGAATATGCTGTAGCTAAGGAGAAGTGGTTCTGGTTTCTTTGTTGCCCTTTCAGCTTGGAGAATCATCCTGCAAGGTACTTTTGTGGATTGATCCACCCTTTGCAAAATTGTTGAAACAACTGTTTCTTTTGTTAGTAAACCAAACTTATATCAGCTCTCACTGCAGGACATCTTTAAAGCCTAGGCTTCTGGAGTTGTGTATATACTAAACAGTCCCTTCAGTGTTGTCTTGCATGTGAGTGTTCTCAAACTTTGTGAACTCTCTGAACTTAACTGATAATTTTGTCGTTTTCCTTAACTCTTCTCAATGCAGGATAGTACCTTAGATTTCTTGGTGATGGATAGTTTGTTTGGAAAAGTATCACCTACCGTTTTGCTGGATATCTAGCTGTCCTGAATGCGAATGGTTATTCCATATTTGTAAATCAACTACATATGTGTAGATCCAGTGCACCTTTCATGTACAGCACCCTTCTGAGGAGGAAAAAGCATTAAGGTTCTTAGAATTTCAGCAGTCGGTAGAAGATTTAAGGCAGAAGAAAGAAAAAAGTCAAGAGGATAGAGTATGTTAGTTACTGAGCAAGTATCTGCTGCAGGTTTAACACGTTGCAGCCTCCAACTGTCTGCTCTAAATTCCCATCCAAGCATCCTGGCCTGGTAAGAATTAGCAGTATACAACAGCATACAGTCTGGCATAGCTCAAAGTTTATTTCATTGTCAGTTTTGGCTAATACAGTGAACTGTAAATTGGTGTAACTGAGACCAAAAAAAAAAAGCAAGCTTCTATTGCTGGCTCTTTCACAGAAAGGTGTAACTTCCTCTGGAACCGTGGTGTAGACAGGTAGCTGAAAGCAGTGGTGATTTCAATTGCACCAGCATCTGTCACGCCACATACTTGCTCCGTGTGGCTTGATGGCATTCTGTGTGATGAACTACTGATGTGGAAGACCAGATTATAATTTCAGAGGGTGCTATTTGTTCCAAACTAGCTCTAGTCTACCGTCATGGAATTATGGATGATTAGAGCTTGGAGTAATTAAGTGCATTACTAGAGTACATTTTGTGGGTTGGTTGTGATCACAAAGAATAGTGTCGATGCACAGGGACTGCTCTGTGGTGTAAAACAAAAAACTGGGAGTGACTAGGAGTTTTGCCTTAAAAAGTGCACCACTGACAAAAACTGTATTTTATGTTTTCTCATTGACATGTTTATGACAGTCTTCAAGCATTGAGCTTGAATGTGAAGTTTGAGTACAGGATAGTAGTCTCCTGCATTCTATGCTTTCCTACATTAGAGGGAGGTGTCCCTGCCCACGGCAGAGGGGTTGGAACTAGATGATCTTAAGGTCCTTTCCAACCCTAACTATTCTATGCTTCTATATTCTGTTACAGTGGTGAACTAGATCTGAAGGGTGTGTTCAGCTGTAGCTATTTGGCTTTACTTTCTTCATGTAGAGAACCTGCTAACAAACTTAATGTTTAGTTATGATCAGTATACACTGAATGAGGAGAAATATCAGTCTTAGATATCTCATCTAATAATTCTCCAACAATTTTTCTGTAAACAGATGTTTAATTTTAGAATGGTAGTTGAAAACAGGTGACTTGAACTGATTTTAATGGAAAAGATCTGAACACAGGGCTTGAGGCCATTGGCTCCTGAGCTTTAATGACTATATAACTTACCCAAGATGAAAAATTATGTAAATCAGAAAAGATTCTGCATGCCTGTGAAACTCAAACACTCACTTGCATCCTGGGGACTATACTGGAGTTTAGGAATATTTAGAATACTTTCAATAAGAAGCATACTGTACTATAAACATACAATTTATACTGTTATATACAATGCTTATATATTTTATATATATGTAATATGCAATTATACTGTTCAGTACTTGAAAAGTCACCAGTTAATGAAGATTGTCTTTTCTGATTTCAGAACTCTGAGATGTGGTATAAGCGACATAGTATAGCTATAGGGGAAGTACCAGCCTGCAAACTTGTGTTTCGCAGAGAGCTAACACAAGCAAATATAGAAGAGATATGGAAATCTCAGACTTTGTCACGGTAAGTACACTTGTGAGCCATTTGCTACGAGAGTAAAGCTGTGTAGTAGGTTATAGTCTTGACTGTCTTCACTAGTAATGTTCACTTTTCATTGCTGCTATTAAAGCCATAGTGACTGAACTAACTATATGCTTATTATGTGACTACAAAATTCAGCAAATAAAGCTTTCAAAGAAACTTTATTGTGCTTAATTTTTTAATATTGTGCTGACTTTTTTCCTGTTGTGTTACACAAGACCTTTTGTTATGTAAGCTATGTCTTTGTTAATAACTTTTTCCTAAATCTTCCTCTTTTTATTTTTGCTATGAAATAAAAACACTTCTGTGGAAGCGAAATACCATGAATCCTGTCAATGACAAATAAAATACTTTATAAGAGACAAGGAATGAAGTTGCTAATTGGATGCTAAAGGCTTTAGGATTCAGATATTCTCTGCTATTTACAAAAGGAATATCTGTACAAAGTTAAAGGCATTGCTTTAGACTATTTATGCATGAGAAAAAAAAATGCATTAGCTATTTTTACAGCACAGCTGAGGCCTTAGTGATGACTACTTTTATCTAAACCCAGAGCATTATCGCAATGTAATAAACTCGATGCACCAGTGCTGACAGACCCACTGCAGAGTGCTGTGGTGTAGGGCACAGTGGGGTTCCTCAACTAAGGAAGATCTCAGGGCAATGGAGAGATGCAACAGCAGACAAGTTCCCCCATGTATAAAAGAAGCCCAGAAGCACTGCAAACCAGGGCATGGCATAGCAGTTGGCATGAAAGACTGCATAGGGAGCGCACTGTAGCTCTGCCACCTCAACCAATAAGTGATGGTATCCACCCTTCAGAAAACCATGGCCTCCGAGTTCTGTAACCACCATGTCTGCTACAGCTTCCCAAACAGATTTCTGATGGGAATACGTTTCCATCCAGCTTTCCTGCTGCAGGGTGTGCCCTCCTCTAATGCTAATACAAGATGACAGTAGTGAGAGCTCCTGTGAGAGTGAGCCCAGGTAGAGGAACTCCTCCACATAGTGACAAAAGCTCCCAGAGGAGGTATGTAGCCTGGGGAGAACCAGAGAGCCTGTGTACATAAACTAATGGAATCACACCCTACCTTCTGTGAGATAGCCCCAGAGGGCGGGCAGACAACATGTGATTTGGAGCATTTCCTATGCTCTCTTCACAGTGACTGAAGGGATAGGGAGCAATGATGACAAGTTCCAGTTTTCTCAGTGCCCTTGCATAATAAGTGTGAGGCTCTGCATATGGGGAACTGAACAATTATGGGGATGAATGGTTCATCTTGATTGGAGGTGTCACCAAGGTTAAGTTGGCCTACACGCTGCATCAAAATTATTTGCATAAAGGAAAAAAACACTGTAAGCCAAAAGGACCAAGTAGGTCCTGGGGTGCATTAATCACAGCATAGCTGCATCATTAAAGGAGGTGACTGATCCACCCTACTCTGCTTGGGTGTGGCCCCACTTGTACTTCTGAGTGTGGTTTTGAACTCCCCATGAAACTGTGAACAATGTTTGCAGAGGAAGCACACTTTTAACAGTTTCCTGTTAGATAGCAGAAAGCCTTGATGGCCATACTTGGAGCTGCTGCGGTAACTTGGTTTGTTCAACTTGGAGAAGAGAAGGCTGAGTGGTGCCATCATTGCAGCCTCGATTTTTCTCAAGGGAGAAAATGGAGCTCAAAGTGCTGATCTCTCTGGTTACAAGGGAGTGGAATAAAATTGTATCAATGGAAGTTCACATTGGACCTTGGGAGCAGGTTCTTCACTGAAAGGGAGGTTGGTCACTGGAACAGGCTCCCCGGGGAAGTGATGGCAACACCAAGCCTGTCAAAGTTCAAGGAGTATCTGGATGATGGTGTTGGTCATATTATTTAGTGCTAGGTAGTTCTGTGAAGAGCAGCAAACTGGTTTTGATGACCCTTATGGGTCACTTCTGACTTGCAATGTTCTGTAAGTCTATGAAACGGAGAGGTCTTCTTTTCAGAATCCTGTCTATCTTGAAACCACATGTTTGCTTTTTTCAGATTACATTATGTATGAACTGTGTGTTTATGTATTTTTGCAGATTACAAAAGGTCTTGGGTTTGGATTCTCTGAATGAAGTGTTAGATGTAAAAATTGTGAATTCAAAGCATATACTCCAAAATGCATACAATGTCAATAAGCAAGGCATTGTCATTTTAGAAGACAAATCAAGTGAGTATATTAGAAGTTTTCATTTAACTTTTTAAAAGTATAGCTTGCTAGTATGTAAAAAGTATTTGTTTTTATCTATAGTAACAGGTAACATCTTTCTACTTTTGTGACCACATCTATATTACAGTTTTTACAAAGTATGCCATTGTTGTCCTCTGACAACCCAATAGTCAGAAGTGGTACTTATTACACATTTAAACGTATTGCTGCTTTAGCAGGGTTGAAACATTAAAGTAAAAAAGCAGCAACTTTTCCTTTAAAAAGAAAAGGATATTACTAACTTCAAGTTGGCTTTGTCAGCCCAGGTCTTAACTGCCTGAACTGGACTATTTACATGAATAAAATGTGTATAAAAATAGAGAAAAAGTCAGAGTGTATGCTGAGAGATCTGTAAAATTTCCCAGGTTTGATTTTCAGTCAATGAGTTTTGAAACCAGTGCTGAGATTAAAAATTCTTTGCACATCAGGAAGAAAGTAAAGCATCTTTGCTACTGTGATGCTTTGGGCTGATGCCAACCTTATAAAGTTTAACCATGGAAAGTGCAAGGGCCTACACCTGGGTTGGAGCAATCCCAGGCACACCTACAGGCTGGGCAGAGAAGAGATTCGGAGTGGCCCTGCAAAGAAGGACTTGGGGGTGTTAGTCAATGGGAAAATGAGCATGAGCCAGCAGTGTGTGCTTGCAGCCCAGAAAGCCAGCCTTGTGCTGGGCTTCATCAAAAGGAGCGTGACCAGCAGATCAAGGGAGGTGATCCTGCCCCTCTACTCTGCTCTTGTGAGACCTCACTTGGAGTATTGTGTACAGTTCTGATGTCCTCAACATAAAAGGACATGGAACTGTTGGAACGAGACCATGAGGATGATCAGGGGACTGGAGCACCTCCTATATGAAGATAGGCTGAGAAAGTTGGGCTGTTCAGCCTGGAGAAGAGAAAGCTGCATGGAGACCTCATAGCAGCCTTATCTAGTATCTGAAGGGGGCCTATAGGGATGATGGGGAGGGACTATTCTTTAGGGACTGTAGTGACAGAATGAGGGGTAATGGGTTAAAACACTACACAGGGGAAGTTTATATTGGATGTAAGGAAGAAGTTCTTTACTGTAAGGGTGGTGAGGCACTGGAATGGGTTGCCCAGGGAAGTTGTGAATATTCCATCCCTGGTGGTGTTCAAGGCCAGGTTGGACATAGCCTTGGATGGCATGGTTTAATGTGAGGTGTCCCTACCCATGGCAGGAGAGTTGGAACTAGATGATCTTAAGGTCCTTTCCAACCCTAACTGTTCTATGATTCTGTGATTTATCACTTGCGATATTATTGTCACCATGTTTTCCAGAAGATTTGTAGTGTAGTAAAATATGAATTTGTAACCTCCTTTGGTTTGTAAATGAACCCTTTTCCAGAGCAAATACATATTCCCTTTAAAGAGAATTGGAGCACCTCAGGATGCTAACCATCTCCTTGCAAAAATCACCAAACTGCATGTGTTCTTTTCATCATTTTCAGTGCAAAGTAAACACTTCACTGTAATGCACTGTTGAAGGTGTAGCTTGAACTTTTTCGGCTGTTTATTGCAGGGGCAGTTTAAGGATTCGATATAAAATGCATTTTGCTGATGGAGTTGTAAGAGCAGTAGGCACAACTGGTTGATAAGGGAATACTGGAGGTACTCATGTAAGATATAATTAAAGCTATATCCTATAGTAAGGTGTAGCCTACCTTTGCAATCAGTTGCACTACCATATAGGGTGAACTTCTTAAAGAATTTCTGTTTCACTTTTATCTTGCAATTTTTCTCAGATTTTTTTTCTTCTTTTAATTTCTGTCTATTTCTCCTCAATGAAGAAGAACTACCTCACTGGATATTATCAGCAATGAAATGTCTAGCAAACTGTAAGTATTTTTGAGGGGAGAGGGGGAATGAAACCAACCCACCCTCATAGAAGACAATTAAACTGACTATGCCTTACTGCTTTATCAAATCCTCTTTATGTTCACAGTTGATATTTTTTCAGATTGTTGCCCAAAATTTGGAAAAGGTCAACAGCATATATTCCCCTACTAATTCAGTTTATTTCAATGAAATATATAGAGGTTTAACTGTTTGTATTTTAACTTTATCTATTTCCACTAGACCTACTGGAAATTGTCAAATCAATAGATGAATACATTTTCACTTATATGTTGAATAATGAGTTTAAGTTGTTGGGTTTCTTCTATTTGATGTTGCATTTCAATTGTCAGGAATAGAAAATGGTAATCTGGTTGATGCCTGCAAATTCAATTTGGTTTTTGTTTTGTTTTGGTTTTGTTTGTTTTTGTTTTTTGTTTTTGTTGTTGTTTTTACTTCCCTGCCTCCTTTCTAGGGCCCAGCCGCTCAGACTTGAAGCAGCCTACATACTCAGGCTTTGAAAGAGATGTCTTCAAAACTATAGTGGACTACTTTGGCCAGATGAAAGAACCTCTTCTCACATTTCATTTTTTTGATGTTTTTGTTAGTGTATTAGGTAAGTAGTTTAGGATATAAACTATTCATTTGAATTCATCATATCCAGATGTATCACAATTCATTTCTTTAGGACCTGTCCTGTCCAGTCTACATAGTGAACAGTTTAATATTTAAATTTATTACACATTTTAAGTCTTCCATTGCTTGCCTCCATGATTTTTAAAGGCCTTTGTTCATTGCTTAGTGCTGCCACACCTAACAGATGAATTTTAACAGTTCGTTTTGTTTTTTTTTTAAATGCTTAGACATTTTAAAAACTCACAGGAGCTTTTATAAATTGCTTGACTGAAGGCTACATTAAAAAAAATTAGGGCTATAAGGCCTGTTTTTAACCATGGCAATATGATATCTGAAGGAAATGGAAATACTCCATTGCTCAAACTTACAGTAGACAGTACTTACAGAAACAATAGTTCAGTTATTAACTAACTTTAAGGGTTCATGCTATATCAGATTCAGCTATCCTGTAGCTAAAGATGGCCTACTGAAAGACAGAAAATATGAAGGTATTTTATTATATTGTATGGTTGCTTTTTAGAATAGAACAATTGGATTGAAAAGTACGCATGCTTTGTAGCATGTCACTTTTCTGAGCTGCTTTAAGTGGGGACAGTATTACTTTCAACAAACTGTTTAGTTTAAAGAGGACTTCTGGAATTTAGTATTTTTATAGTTTGTTAGTTGACAATCTTGCTTCAAACTGAATGTAGTTCCTTTTCTTCTGACTTCTTTTTCTTACACAATAGATACTCCTGAGAATACCTCTTAAGAATTCTTTTCATACTCCCTTTCTGTTTGCCTTTCTGTTACATTTTACATCTTTCAGGTTTTAAGAGTTTTGTTTCACAGTATTTCACAGGTGTAAACTTGAGGAGAAAGCATTCATGCCAATGTATATATGGAAATGAAAGCAAACCCTGCACTATTTCAAAAAGTAAAAAGAAGCAAGTTTTGTTTCTCACAAAAAATGAGACATTAATAAGGAATACTTCCTTACTAACAAAAATAGATTTACACAAAAAAATCATGGGATACATGCTTTCAAGAATTACTTTGCATTGAATCTTCATGCTTATTCATTTTACTTTGAAGTACTGATAGTATATGTTTGAAAATGTCATGTTTCTTAGGTATCTTTTCCACTTTTTTTTATAATTCAGGAATATGCTCACTAACTGCTGGGCAGAGTTCAAGAAGACAATTCATCATACCTGTTCGAAAGCCTAACTCTTTTTTTTGTGACTAAAACTACTTAGAACCAATTGTAGGAAAATAAAAAAGTAAATATAAGGCAGAGATGTCTGATCTGTAGTTTCGGTAGCAAGGTCTTCTCACACTTGCTTGCGGGATTTGATGTATGATTCTTGGCTGCTGGAGGGAAAGAGGAAAAGTTTGGGGAGGGTGGGGGTGGGTAGGTGATGTCAGCTGAGAGAAAAAAGGCAAGAATTTTGTTCTGTGCAATAAGTAATCAAGTCTTAACAGCAGAGGCCAAATAAAGATGTTTGTGAAAGTAGAGGATGAAGTAGCTGGCTCATCTCTGAAAGTGTTCAAGGCCAGGTTACAGGGCTTTGAGCAGCCTGGTCTAATGGAACATGTCCATGCCCATTACAGTAGGGCTGGAATCAGATGATCTTTAAGGTCCTTTCCAACCCAAAGCATTCTTTGATTCTATGTGTGCTTGTCCTGGGTTCAAGCAGTAGCAGTCATTTTTCTCCTTCTTAGTAGCTGGTGCAGTACCGTGTTTTTGACTTTCAGCCTGGGAACAGTGCTGATGACACCGATGTTTTCAGTTGCTGCTCAGTAATGTTTAGTCGACCGAGGACTTTCTGAGTCTCATGCTCTGCCAGGGAGGAGGGGAAGCTGGGAGGAAGCAGAGACAGGACACCTGACCCAA
>JAOEHY010016582.1:0-10145 GCA_025447955.1 Psilopsiagon aurifrons | reverse complement strand
AAGCGCACACTGAAGCCAGCTCATGTTCATTTTCTCATTGACCAACACCCCCAAGTCCTTCTCCACAGGGCTGCTCTGAAACTCTTTTCCATCCAACCTGTATGTGTGCCTGGCATTGCCCTGACCCAGCTGTAGGACTCTGCACTTGGCTTGGTTGAACTTCATGAGGCTGACATTGGCCACCTCTCAAGCATGTCAAAGTCTCTCTGAACGTTGACATGCTTGTGAGGTGGGCCAATGCTAACCTCATGAAGTCTGAATCTTCTAGCAAATTTGTCTGAATCTTCTAGCAATTGTTCAAAACCAGCAACTTCTGCTGGGAGAGGGCCTTGCTATGCTTAAAGCTGTGTCAAAAACAGTAGCAACATGAGTGAGAGATAGAGAAGCTAGATAGAGGAATGTGGAGGTCACATGGCTGAAATTTCTGAGTTATCAGTTTTCAGCTGTAATAGTTTTCAGCTGTAACAGCTCCTTTTTCTCCTTCCTAGTCGCTGGTGCAGTGCTGTGTTTCGGCTTTAGCCGGAGAACAACTCTGATAACATACCAATGTTCTTAGTTGTTGCTAAGTAATGCTTACCCTGGTCAAGGACTTTTCAGTCTCATGCTCTGCCACCAAGACCTGCACAGGAAGCCAGGAAGAAGCAGAGACAGGACACTTGACCCAAACTAGCCAAAAGGGTATTCCATACCACAGCATGTCATGACCCGTGTATAGACTGGGGGGAGTCATCTGGAAGGGGCGCATCACTGCTCAGGGATGAGCTCAGTATTGGTTTGGCAGGTGGTGAGCAATTGTGTTGTGCATCACTTGTGTTTACTGGGGCTTTTTTTTCCTTCTCCCTTGTAGTTTTATATTCTCTCCCCTTGTTATTTCCCTTATCATTGTTATTATTATTAGTAGATTATATTGTATGTTAGTTATTAAACTGTTTTTATCTCAACCCCTGGTGTTTACATTCTTTCATTTTCTTCCCCATCCCACCCAGAGAGGGGAAAGGGAGGGTATGTGAAAGGCTGCATAGTGCTGAGCTATCAGCTGGGCTTAAGCCATGACACTGGAAAAAAATGGTACATCTGCTGGAACACAGTTTCCTTGTATACAAATGCTGCTATCACATCAAGCCCCTTTGCAAAGCAGTTTACATCTGTTGTAAAAGTGTATAAACCTTAGTACTGTTGCATTAAGACAGAGTTCATATCAATACAGGGCTGAAATCCTATATTGCTGCCTTCTCTCGTACAGCTGTAGAAATAATCTTCTGCCTGACCTGAATCTGTAGAGTGCGTGTTTACACCTCGACAGGTATTTTGCATAGCAATGTACAAAAGCATAATAGCTCAGACTACTTCCTAGTAATTTATGTTCTGTTGTATTTCAAGACTTAGAATTTGTGAACTTGACTCTGTGAATCCAAGCAGAATGCTTCTTACCCACAAATCAAGCTATGTTTGCAATCTGCTTACCAGATTTGTTTTAAAAAGAGTTGACATGCTTGTCCTTTGAAGGAAGACTATTAGTTTGAGTTATTTATTGTCAATCTCACCCTAGAACATTCTTATCTAATGGTCAGATGCCAAACACAATATGCAATGTAAAAACCCAGGGCACTAGCACCTATATTATAAGTATTTGATCTGATAGAGCTTAAAGTAAAGAACTTGATGGGACCATCAAGTGCAGTCTGGATATGCCACTGTATATTCTCAGCTGTGTTTTTGGTGAACTGCATTTGTTGGCGAAGTTTTTGTTGCTACACCCCAACTGCACTTAGCATGTATATAGTCCATTAGTGCAGGGCTTCCAGAGGGGTGGTGTAGTTATCATGCCAGTTAGAGCCAGGGTGATTACTGAAGTGGGATGTGGGAAGGTCTCTCCTTAAAATAGTAAGGGAGTGGGTGAGAGTTATGCAAGTGCAGCTGCAGCTGCTCCTGCTGGGAGGAAGAGGGGGAAAAGGGGGAGCATGTATTAGCAGTTGCCAGTTGCCTTGAGGCTGGTACCTGTTGCTTAAGTCACAAGGCCAAGATAGCGGGGTGGGAGGGACCACTCCTACTCCTCTGTATTACTCTTGCTTTCTGTATGGAACAGCAAAGCCAGGATCCAGAAGCAAAAGCCAAACCTGAATCCCTATCCAAGGGTAAAAGAGAGAAAGGCTTGATCCTTCACTAGGCAAGGCAAAGGAGGAAAAAGAATGCAAACTGTATGCATTACAACTCCCTCTCTCTGCCCTGGTCTGTGCCTGTGTTGAGAAATCTTACCTGTTCAGCTGCCATGAAATGTTCATATTCCTCTCTGAATCCTTAAATAAGAGATTCACAGCTTCTGAGGACTCATAAGAAGGGCTATCTTCAGCTCACCAAGAGTCACACTTCACTGAATGCAGGGTCAGTTAATGTGGGTGTTGGCCCTGAAGCAGTAGTCACCTGCTGTTTTCCAGCATATAACCTCTAGCATATAAACTTTATTTTTCCATGTGTTTTTCAAGTTTTTGTCATCCATATTTACCACTTATATTCAAGTAAACTAGCTCCTAAATTTTCATGCATTAGTAATAGAAAACCTTCTAGCAGCTTATTTTATTTGTATTAGGTGTAATTTATGAGGCATATATTAAGTAAAATGGATTATTTTTTAAAAAATGAATATATAAAGTTACACCAGTGAGTTACAGTCTGGTAATTAAGACGAAAATAAGGTTCAAAATTTAAGGTCTGTATATGGATAGCTGATTTAAATATGCAGAACTGTGATTTATATCAGTCAGTATCCTACGATCTTCCCAGAAATAGCTTATCTTAAATCATACAAAAACTAAGCTATCAAACAGTATATTATTGCACGAAGACAATTCCTCATTTTACTTTTGTAATACTTCAGAAAGTTTCTTTAAGACTTAAATTGCTATTAAAAGGTCTTGAAAGTAAACTGGAAATAACTGATGATTGACCATGGATAACTGAGAAATCATAAAGGCCTCTAAATCAGACAGGAAAACATTTCTAGTTCATCTCAGTTACTCAGGATGGGACAGTAGGTAACAAATGCATGGTTTAACAAAAAATAAATAAAAAAAAAAAGTCATATTTCTCATGTTGATTTAGTGATGCATTCACGACTCCATGTTTATTAGGTTTTATCAGCAAAGCACCACTCTTCCGGGTTCTATTGGTGCTATTCTTGATACACAGCTACATTAAGAATCCTTCTATCTTCAAGGTTATCTTAAAAAATAAACTTGTTAATAAGGTATCTGTTTTATTGGAAAGAGAGTAGGTACTCACTAAGCTTGCTTCTGAGGTTTTAAAAAGGCACAAAAACTATTCCACTAGATTTTTAACAGCCTTGAAACACAAAATCTTTTTCTCGCACAGTTGATTGCCCAGGTTGAAATACCATTCTTCAAAGTAGTATTTTTCCTTATCCCATGGAAGGTTGCATGAGGATCCAAATATCTTTGATTCTCCTAAATCTAATGTCAAATTGCTGCAAGAAAATTGCTCTTTCATCTTTCCTTTCTGTTTCTGGATGGTAAAGATTTAAGGAATTTCACTGACCCGATGCCCTGCATGGTATCTGTCTGATCCCAGTGCGAATACTTCAAGTGGTTTCTCAGGCTTCTGGTTTTATCATAGCAGGAAATCTGTTAACTGTGTAAAACAAAAGCAACTATGAAACAGTGCTTCTCTTTAAAATTAATTTAACAATCTTTTTTATTCCCTCCCCTATTTTCTTTCTAGTTCAGAGGGTGAGAAGACACATTATTAGTTACAGGCATGTCTGGAACTGCTGACAGTGCTCGAGAAGGTAGTTCGTCACCACTCCGTTTCAGTTAGGTGAAAGTCTCCAGAGAAAAACTAAACCATGTTCATAAACCATCCCTGGAATGCACAAACGTCCATATGAGACCAGAAAGATTCTTGAAGAGAAATTCTCCCCTGTGCTAGAAAAAGGTCCATTGCCCAATTAAATTAAATTCTGAAAAGAGGATTTAAGTGGGATTTAAATAATTCAAGGATGATTTTTAGCACAACAGTGAAATTTATCTTGCTCTCCTAGCACTGATCTCACTGCAGCCACTGGCATTTATCTCAAGGGGCACTGTTTTCTTGGTTTACCCTCAGTTGCTGGTTGAGAACACTCCATAATTTACACAAACGTTACTCATAATTTAAAATAAAAATACAATGTAAAGTAGGTCTCATTATATCCTGCAGTAACTATTATTCTCTGTGGAAAATGCACAAGCCTAAGCATTTTTATCAGCATGTTAAAAAATAATGGCTCTTGCCATTGAGCACTACAAATGTGGACCAGCGATACTCATGCATTATTTTGCATGAGGTGGAAATCTTCAGCTGGGCTGCTATAGACTGTAATAACAGCAAAAGCAAATTGATGGAAGTGGCAATGATGAAAAGCAGAATGCTTTTTCTGTTAGGACTTATAACTGCAAGAATAAATAGAAGAGAATTGTTCTTTGCAATGAAACCAGCAAATCAATTCACAAACAGAAACTAGTAAGCACAAGAAAAATAGCAGATCCAGCACAGATTTTTAAGGTTCATTTCCTACCCTACAGTTGAACAATGTGATTTGTCCACTAGGAAAAGCATCTATTATGAGAAAAATGTAGCAATCTTTTTTTAATTTAGTCTTGTAGAAAAGCCTTTTCTTTCAAATATTAGAAGCTGCAAAGCTGTAAACAAGCCAGGGAAATGATGACTTAAAAGTTGTTCCAAACAGAAGAAAAATGGACATTATTCAGTGGCTAAAGCATGGTTTTTTAAACACTGTGGCAAATTATGCCATTACCCAGCTCCAAGGAAGGCAAGGCATTATCCAAAGGCAGAATTATTTACTTCTGTGTGGTTGTTTTTTTTTGTTTTGTCTTTCTTCTCTTGTAGATGAATCTGCCTGTTTTCTGTGACTGTGAAACCAAGTATTTTTTTCTCAAACACCTGATTTAACAAAAGATTATGAGCATTCTTTGCTGCTAAGTCCTTGGCTGTTTTTTAATTTCCTAATTTACTCTCCTTAAAGTCTCCTGAAATCTAACTCAAGTGTTTATTTGACGGTAAAATATAATAACAAGACTTTGTGCCTGTCTGTTCACATCCACCCAGATTTCACCATTATCAAAACACCAGTCATCTCCACAGTCCTGGGAAGCAGCTGATACGATCTGTATTCGTTTTACTGATGGAGAAAATAAGACATAATGAAAGTGTCTGGAAAGGTTGTCTGTGTAATTTTTGGCAATGCCAGGACCTAAACACAAACTGTGGTGTAATTTGATTCCTAAGCCAGCGGTTACCAAACAATGGCTGTGGATTCATTGCACAGTTATGGTAGATAATCTACTGGTGACTCACAATACCATGCTGCCTTTATAATGTTTTTGATTAGCAAAGCTGATTGTAAAGGAGTGTAAAAAGTTATGCTGTCTTGGTCTGAAATATTTGGAAAGCACCATCATTTGCTATGAATATGAAACATAAAATAGCCAAAAAGGCCTGTAGCTGTAATTGCTAAATGAGTTTGTGCTTTCGTGCATCTGTGTTTTTCTCTTCAGAGCTGTATGAATTAAAAACACCATGTTAGCAAGTTAATTACACACTCCCAGCATCAAGCCAATGTATAGCCTAAACAAGAAAAAGGAGACAGAATATTTACTCCAGTAAGAATGATATAGTTCCAGTATATGAAAAGAATATTTAACTTGGAGAAAAATAATTAGATTCCAGCATGCTTACGACACCAGACAATAATGTGGGACATGGGAAGGGTGCAGAGTCACTGCAGGTACCTTCTAAGCCCATTTTGAATAGGCTGGTCATCTTAAGAGCACACTAACATACGCTTCTCGTATGGCTACTGTGCCCCTCTTTCCAGGACACATTCTCCTTTCCTGCTCCCAGAGCCTTGCCCAGGTGTATTCTTGGTAAAAGCAGCTTGTGTACCGGTGGTTTTTAACCATTGAGAAAGCAGTAGCCAGAGTTGTAAGGAAAGGGAGCAGCAGTACTTGAGCAGGAGGCATCTGGCTTCTGGGCAGAGAGCTGAGGGTGGGATGAAAAGACGAGGGAGACAGGCAGCTCAGAGGAGGAATTCAGGGAAACATTTGAAAGGAATGGGATGATCTTGAGTGAAGGAAATCAAATTTTGTCTTGCAGCTATATAGTTCTGTGCTGGGATACAATGGCAAAGCCAAGACAAGCAGCAGCTGGAGCAGAAGATGCTGGGGGCTGCATGTTATGAGAGGGTTCAGGGGGGATGAGGTTGCACCGTGACACCTCCACCCTTTTCCCACTCAGACAAGAAAACATTCTCGTATTTGTGTTGTGTATTCTCACATCTGGTGGTGTGAGCCAGGGCAGATACCCAAACTTGATGAAACACCAGCTGCAGCCAGGAGGCCAGGTGCTCCTGCTCTTCTTTTTTATACTGGAAACCTGCTCTGTCACCAGCAGACGTGGCAGGAAGGGGCCAGGAGGCCCTTGCAGCATCAGCTAGTAGACACTGAAGTTCAGAGGGCATGAGTCTGGCTGTATGTAGTGCTGCGGATGGACGCTGGGGACCCCTGCTGCCCAGAAGAGATGCTGAGAGCTGCGGGAGGGGTGGCAAAGGCCCGTTCCTGTTTTGCAGCTGAGTCACTCGCCGTGTGGTTCACCTGCCCTGCAGTGCTGCGCTGCGCCAGCACGCAGCCTGTGCAGGAGACATGGGTGCTATGCTGCCTGCCACTCAGACCCAGCATTAACACGACGGCACTGAAGCAGTTCATTTTGCTATATTATTATATTAACGATGTTGATACCATTTTTCTCTCTTTAAACACTCTGTACATTTTGTATGCAACACAATAAAGGTAGCTATTCTTTAAAAGCTCTAGCATGCTCTTCTACTGCATTATCCTGAAAGACAAGTTTCCTGAATGCGGTTTCTTTTTGTGTGCATTGATCTGTTAGATAGACTTTTTATCTCCCATCTCACCTTTCCAGCAGTCAGCTGAATCTTCAAAGCACTGTTTGCTTTCTGAGCAAGCTATTGCTTGTTATATCAGTATTTGCACTCCATCCCAAATAAATTGAAATTGAGCCAGTTTGATCAAGGGCTTTGGTAAATTAAGGTTTTCCTTAGTCACTTTAGTTCCTACTCATATTTTGTATGTATATACATGTGTGTGTATATATATCTATATAGTATGTATATATATCTCCATCTAAATGAGGAGAATGGGAAAAAAGTAATTTTAAAACCAGAACATTGTTAGTTTAATGTGTTCTTATATATTTCCTCTGTGGTTGTTAAGAGCTGTTCTTCACAGTGGATGAGAGGAGCTGGGGGCATTCTTCTGGGATTAGGAAGTGAATTTTTATTAATGAGTAATATCCCAGCAGCCATGCTTTATATAACAGTCCTGTGTATGTTGTTGACCTGTACAATGTGCCTCCTTCATAAAGGTATTCCAAGATTAGCAATTTTGGCATTTTTGTCGTTACAGCAATGTGAACTTCAGAAACATTTCGAGGCACAGGAAGCACATGGCTTTGCTTAAGGCAAAACCAAGCCAGGTTGTCAGCTTTCCTGCCCTCAACCTGTCTTCTCTTGCTTGCTTTTGCTCCCTCTTCTCCATCCCTAGTTTAGCAGATGAATAGTTCGCCTCCTACAGAGAGGTTCTCTGAAAAGATCTGTGCAAAATTCAAAATTGGCTCTCTTTATAATACGTATTCCTTCAGGATAGCCCATTTTTCATGATCATGACTGTTGTTTTAGGCCAGTCACCTACTCTATACCACAGATATCAATGCAGTCCATAAATAGTTTACATGTCTTCTGAAATTAATCTACCTCAGCTCCATTCTTCTGCTCCGTACCATGAGACATGATCCAAACTACTTAGGTTAAGCACTTGGTGCCAAAGAGAAAAGAAGGAGCATTTTAAACGCAGAGCAGTCCTATCCACATTTGACTCTTGGTGACCTAGCTCTGTGTCTTAGCTCTTAGGCTAAAACACTAAAATGTGGTGGGTTTCCCTGTGTTCTTCCATTAAAGACAATTCTAAACTCAAATATCTGGTACTTGCTTACAGGGATGCTTCCAATCCACAGCCTCAGAGGTGCAGTGCTAGTCAACAACACTGAATTTTTTAGCAGGACTGAGTCCTGGTCCTGCAGTGTGCCACAGGTTCTCAACTCTGAATGACCTGAGGACATGGAATGAAAAATACCAAGAGGTTTAAGTGCCTTCTGTGATGAGACTTGCAGGATTAATAAACCAGGCCGGCAGCAGGGCTGGAGCTTGCTTTTTCTATTTCAGCGATTACCCACGAGAGGGCAATGTCATCCCTATAGTCGTTCAGTAGCTGAAAACATCTAAAGCCTCTAACACCCTGCGTATTACCGCCTCCACTGACACCTCCAATATACTGTTTGCTTAGTTTTTACATAAATAGATCTATTTAACAGTATGGTTATTAATCATCAGGGACTGGACTGACAAAGGTACCGAAACATCAGTAACTGGGAGGCCGTTCACTTGGCAAGGGCAATGTAAGTGCAAAAGCTACTTGTCACTACATGTGCCCCAAACTTGTGTGCTCTGTTGAAATCTTGTAATTTACTTGCTAAATACGTTTACAAGAGAAAACCAGCTTCAGACTTCAGGGCTGTTCTGCTATCCTTAAGTAACACAATTGCCAAGCAAGCAGACGGAAGGACATGAGCCAAATGTGTATTTGTTACTGCTGTGGAGCAGTGATGGAAAAAGATTGAGGAAAGGAAGATGACAATTACTGTCCTTTATCCCTGCAAGTCAGCAGTGCACACTTATGTAAGTTGCCCTATTAACCAAGACTGGGTTTTGTTAATCTGCAGTAAGAGCTCTTCATACATAGCAGTAACAAATCACATTTGCTTATTTGAGGCCGGCATGGGTCAGTCATGCCTAGCCTCTCCAGGGTACATACTTGCCCCTTTAAAGACTGCAGTCTATACAGCTGCTTTTTGTTCTTGGTGCCTTCACACACAGAAAGAACAAGCTATCATGAACTGACATCATCCATCCCTATGCTACCAGTTGTTTTGCCATCTGGCTTGTCAGCAATGCAAGCACAATGTTACAACATCCAACTCCTCCGTGTCATACTCTGCTCACCAGAGTGAGCAGCAAAGATAAATGGTATTCCAGAAGAGACACGTCAGCAGAAATCCATGCCAGGGCCACATCTCTGTGTCTCAGAGGAGGTGCTTAGTATCTTTCAGGATCAAGTCCACATGAATTACCCAAGTGAGATTGTGTCATGTCCAGGGATAGTTATGAGGGCTTCCTGCCTCCAGGCCTTCTGTTTTGACACAGCCCTTTGGAAAGGAAACTGAAGACACATCCACATTGAGAGCCTTCAGTATAGAAGGAGATGAAGCTCATGCAATAATTTGCTTTACCCAGAACATGCATGCTGCAGCTTTTAAATCCCAAACATCAAAGTGGGAGCAGAGGAGAAACATTTCAGTTTGAATTACAGTATTCTAATTATTACAATTGAGTTACACATTTTTAATAGCCAAAAAAGCTTTCCAAAGCAGAGGAAATACTGTAATTGGAATAATTTACTTTTCTCTGAGATGTTTTTGGGGTTTGGTAATTTGGGCATGGGAAAAGTTCAAATAGCTGATATTTTCTTTTCCAATATTTGAAAATGTTCCAGGAAGAGGCCTTTTTTATTCCTTGATGCCTCCTGCCATTGTAGATAATGCTCATTCAGTGCAGTATTGGCTGGTATGATTACTCAGTGGTGATGCTCTCTGAAGCGTACAGTTGCACCTGCAGATGTGTGATGGCAAAGGAACTCTGTTGCTTGACTGTGAACAACACTCAGTGAACTGTTCTGGCTGCTTTGTGGTTTTCACTGCCTGAACATCTATCTGCATCTATCCAAAGCCTTTTCTGCTACCTGAATGGTGTTCAAGGATTAGAGGTAGGCCATAAACATCCATGCAGCTTGTGTTACAATTACCATATACCCCCCCTCTCATTTTATCTAGGGATTCTTCATTAGTTTCATTCTTCAGTATGGTAAAAGAGCCTCTTTTTTTTTTTTTTTTTTTTTTTTTTTTAAATGTTTTTTTTTTTTTTTTTTTTTTTTTTTTTTTTT